>JAUCBJ010005673.1:0-17944 GCA_032718475.1 Nemertoderma westbladi | reverse complement strand
GTACCTACTCCGCCCTTTGGCAAAATTGATGCTACGGCTCCTACAACCATGGAACTCTGGTATTCATGAGACTTACCCAACCAGTCTAACTGTCTACAGATCTCCTGAATCTCATCGGAAAACTCTATAATCCCGCTGCTAAAAAATTTTCTGGGCGCTACTAATTTCGCATACAGATATCTAGCTATGTTAGTCCTATTACCATACCTGATGTTAAGTGTATCCCAAACTTGTCTCAATCCGTCCGGATGTCCAATAAACTTTAACGCCATTAACTTGGGAGGTCCTTCCAAGCACTCAATGAGGAATCGTAGTTTCTCTCCCCTGGATAGTATAGAGTTTTGTATGTTATCTTTGTAATATTCATTAAAAGGTAACCATTTCATCTCATCTCTATTAAACTTGATGACCTCTCCCACTTTTACAGCTTGACGGGCTTCCGTCCTAGCTATCTGATGTGTGAAACTTTCTTGAGCCATCGTACTATTTAATATCGAATTATCGGTATATAAATTTCTCGGATTATTATCAGATCAGTATGGGATATCATTATCGACAGGTTTATTATTATTAATACTATTAATAGGGTTTACTATAGGAGTTTCTACTTCACTAGCAATATAGATGCGTGTAGGCTCCACACCTTGCGCATGAGGTACTTCAGGCCTAAAGGGCTGACACACTGTTACAGGGTGTGGTGGTATACCCATTTGTATATTGACTAATTTATCGCGTTCGAGAGCGATGTGTTGCTGTAATCCACCTCAGATCTATCAATAATCAGACAACAATTCAGCCTATAAGTTACTTTTACAATCCGAGCAGGTTTACACGCCTTCTGCTCAATACTACACTTACCGGTAAATAAAGCCAACAGAAATATGTAAACTCTAAAAGAAATAAGGGGTGTACAGGCCCTAGTCTCTTAAACAGCCTACGAATATTATACAAATATGTCACAATCGAAGTAATACTGCTATACGGTACCGGTTCATCACTACTAAGCCTACGGTTTACCGTCCGACCGGTACGTTAGGGTTTATTGCCTACTGAGCAATAAAAGAATAAATATATTAATGTTCGCCCTTTTAGACCTTTAACAGTTAAACCTGCTAATTTAAGTATCTTATGAATTGACTATTGCCCGTACTAATTGACATCAGCTGAAGCCAGTCTAGCGTGGCGTATGACCCACGGGTGTGGGAGACTGGATTCTGTTATAGAGAGAGAGCAGTAGGCTACTTTGTATTATTTGATTGATCACTACTATATAATCTCCGACAACTATATTTACTTTCATGGAAATATTTACAGTTCCTTTGGGACATGGCGCTTAAAGTATCAAGCAGAGTTATAACTGACACTAATTACAACTAGTGGCAATAAGATATCGTAAATGGCGCATTCTTTAGGAATGCTTTATTAACCCTCACACTAACTTTATACACTAATATTCACACTAATGCACACTGATTTGCCGACTGTCACCGATTTTAGTCATATATAAGGAGGATTGTGACTCACAAAGGGCGGGGTAGCTCAGTTGGTTGAGCGCCGGGCCTGCAATCTATTGGTTGTAGGTTCAGCCCCGCCAGGGTCCACTCAGCCTTTCATCCACTGGGGTCGAAAAATGAGTACCAGTTAAATAACTGGTAGCAAATCTTGGGATAGGAGTAGCGCCCACCCCTACCCTCGGGTAGCAGCTATCGAAAGAGGAGCCTTCGGGTCGCCTCCGGCTTCGGCCGACTGTTTGCTTTTGCTTTTTTGCGACTCACATAAATTGGGATTATGAAATAGCATTTAATTCACACAAACCACTATAAATTGAGCCACAATTGCTACTGATACACCCTTCTGCTTACCTTAGTAATTAAGAAAGTTAAGGGGGATTTAACAATTATTCATCAGTATTCTCCAAATATAACATCCATTAATATATAACAGCAATTAACAATAGTATAAAACAGTATGTCAGAATGTAGTGCAGCGGTGTGATACGTTTCAAATGTATGAGCAATGTTGTGAGTTACGTTACGGTACGGGATGTTAATAGATTTGCGTTCTTATGACTCTCTAGGCCACTGATGATACGGCAAAAGTCAGAACAGTCAGAATGTCCGAATGAATGAATTTTGAATGAAGGAATTCTCAGAATTTGCCGTATTGCCTCATTTCTTAGAGGCCACTATACACAGAGGAAGGGAGATCGCTCTGATTGGCTGAAATATATGTCAACAAAGCAGATTCCTCACACAAAGGAACAGACACGATTTTTGACAGACACGTAGTTGCATAATTTATAAGCCTTTTAGAGTATTTAGCGCATTGCGCAAAATGACTTATTTTGTCCGCAAAAGCTTTTACAATTAACGATCTACCAAACTGTACATCATAGTTCTCAACTTTGTTTGCCGACGATACGTCTCTTATGCATTCTACAAATAATTTAACTGACTTATCAAACGTTTTTAATGTTGAACTAGATAAAGTGGCAAACTGGTTGCTTGACAATCGCCTAACAATAAATCTCAAAAAAACGGAATTACTTTATTTTACAACGGCGAATTAAATAAGCTCTTTCCTCCTAATATTAAAGGAAACCCAATATCACAAACAAATTCAGCCAAATATTTAGGAATCTAAATAGACAGTAAATTATCATGGAGAGCTCACTGTTTTTAGAAGTGCTAACAAACAGCAGTCCTGCAATGGTAAAGTGCTAACTGTTTTAAAGTGCTAACCTAAAGTGCTAAACACTCCCTGAAAAAAATTTGTTAAGACAAGTTCACTACAATTCCGGGTTCCGATTTGCTCATTTCGAAGTGTTAGCACTTTGACCTCTTTGTAAGCACAAATTAAAAACGCCAAATAGCAACAAATATTAACAACTGTCCCCTAGCGACCAGATTCAGAATTATTGAAAAAGGTAAAGTGCTAACTGTCAGCACTATATATTTTCTCCCTAAGTCATATTTTAAATGTTAGCTCTTTAAGGCTAATTTTGTTGTATAATTATTGCATAGCAAGCCAGACCAGATATTAGCGTTTTATAACTAAAATTGAAATAAATTGATTATTAATCGAGCCGAGATCACAAGAGGTGATTATGAGTTTCTGAAATGAATAATACCGGCCAACAGAAAGCATAAAGTGCTAACATTAGGCCTATTCAATTCATATATTGAACGTCTATGTCTTTGCAACTAGTACATGGATTTCTTAAAACCATTCAATAATATGGCACATATAATCACAACCATTAATTAATTTATTCTCATAATTATATATTATTCTATATATTTTTCCAGAAAATAGAGAGGTCATTCTGTATTTCAAATTTCGTGCAATCTCAAATTGTATTTTGTACATATGCAGCTATAACATAAATTGCTACAAGCATTTTGAAAATGTGTCACCAATTTCTTACCCATTATTGCACACTGCTGCTATTCTTGGTCTTTTCGAGGTCAAAACTTTAAACCTCTGAAAATACATACATAAAACCAGTAAGCCATGTCCCGGAATGCATTGTCTTTAATTCAATGACAGGGTATTGCCCGATAACTTTAAAGAAGTACAAGTGTTCTGAATCTGTACTCCCAGATATTCCCATTGGCGATATCTCCTTTGCAGAAGTGAAGGCTGCTGCAAAGAGCATTAAGACCAATCGTGCCAGTGTAGTAGATGGTCTTCCCCCTGAGGTCTTTAAAATATACCTGAGTGTTTAACGTTCATCTATCCCATCATAGTAGACATGTACTGAACAACAAGAGTCGCATAAGAAATGAAAATAAATAAGTTGGTGCCAGTTCCCAAGAAGGGCAACCTAACACTCTATGGTTCTTTTCAGGGAATCTCATTGATATCGATTGCTGCAAAGCTATACAATAGAATTATATTAAATCGTATCAGGGATCCCATTGAGAGACTGCTGATGTCACTAGATCATCATAATGATGATGGGGGTGATGATAATTCCACCTTCTAGCTCCAGAAGTCAAGGAAATCCTGCCAAGTACCTAACTGATCTAGACTTTGCTGATGACTTAGGAGTACTCTCAGAATCACTAGAGGGAGCCCAACGGCTCCTCAGCTCATTACAACATGCTGCTTCTAGTGTTGGTCTTTTTATTAACTCCAGAAAGACCAAAATTCTGACAGTTAACTTTGAAAGTCCTCAGCAAGTCTCTGATCGTATGAGCATAAGCTCAAAGGATGGTATGCTTGAGCATGTGGACGCCTTCTGTCACCTGGGTTCATGCATCCGGAGGTCAGGTGAAGACCTTCGAATACGCAAGGGAAAGGCATGGGCGTCTTGAATAGGCTTTCCATGATTTGGAAGTCACATAGAATTAATCGGAAACTTAAGGTCCGATTATTTAAAGCAGCAGAGCCCATGCTGTGCTCAACTGCTAAGGACACCTAATCTCTGGATGGCACATTCACAAGAATGCTACGCCGGGTTCATTGTGTCAAGTACAATGCACACATCTCCTATCAGACACTATATAACATTGGAGGTGTCTCATTGGTTCCCCCAAGCTTAATGTAGGGGGTGAGGTGTGAGGGGATATACGCACAAGCCAAATATTGCGGGAAGACTTGCATTTCAATTTAACTTTTTAATGCACTGTAAGGTGGTGGAGGCCAAATTTTGCAGGGGGGCGCATGGTGATGCTGTGACGCCACTGGTACTAATGTACCTACAGTATAGGCCTATATTGAAAATATTTAAATTAAAATGTTAAGCCAGGTAAAATTTTATTTAAGATCGAGCAACTTAGGAGATCTGTAGATTTCCTTGATCTAAGAACATTTATCGATGAGACTGGTTACCTTCAAACAGAAACTTTCTATAAGAATACTGACGTACACCAATACTTGCATACAGATTCTTGTCATCCTACAACACAAACAAGATTCATACCATACGGTGTAGGACTTCGGCTAAGGAGTGATTGTAGCCGCGGTAGGCACAATCTTGTGTATTTAGTAACATGCCGTAAATGCAACAAACAAGTAAGTAAAAGGGAGGGACACTGGCAATGTCAACTGAATACTTTAGAACCATACGGGATGAACCAGGGCCTTCATAAAATAAATATAAATATTTATATATATATAAATAAATATAAAAATAAAAAAGTTATTTTATGAAGGCCCTGGATGAACTCAATAAAAGAAACAGTTGATAACTCATACAGTACGGTCTATGTATGTATGTAATTTATTGACCAAAATAAAAATACATAAAGAGATATATGCACAACAAAAACATTAGTTAGATGGTCCTACAAAGAATTAATTGCCTATCTTGTAATTTACTTAATTTGTAATGCCGTGATGCTAAATATATACTATGTATTATGGATATTTGAAGAGCACGAAATGGAATGAGCACGAAAAGGAACGAAAAGGGAGAAGATACAAATATAACGGAATTGAAACATAAAATTAGTGTGTTATTGGAAAATGCACATATTATTTTATTTATATTAATATTTAACGTCAAGCTACTGTACTAATAGTAAAAAACCGTACCGGTAGGTATGTACAACAAGTAAATAAAAATCGACTGGAGACCCAGACATGCATGTAATAGTAATCAGCTGACTGCAGCCAGCTGATCTGTAGGTTTCGCCCCAATACAGCGGGCTTTCTCAGGATGCTCAAGCTGCAGGACGACAGTAGAGTGAAGTTCCCAAAGGAGAAGAACAGGCAAAGTGTGATGGGGCTGATACATACTAACTAACTAACCACTGGGAAGCAGCACCACAAACTTACGCCAATCACGTTTCTGCTTATTGATAAATGGCTGGCGCGTGCGAATATACAGTAGTACATTTCAAGCTTTTACAGAACAGGCCGCAGTGGGTGGCTAGCAATAACTTTGAAATGTTTAAAAAGCTCGCGCCAGTCAGTCAGCCAACGTGTATTGGGCTCGCCGCTGTGCGTCATGATGTGGTTGTGCACAGTCTTGCCCTGCTCACTCCCATCATTGGCTGTACCGTCCTGGTGTTGTCTAACGCGTTCAAACAGGTGTTGGATAGTGTGTCCAACATATCCCCCCTTACAAGAGGGACAGGAGAAATAATAAACGACGTTAGAAACAAGGATATCAGGGACAGGATGTTTTAATGATGGGAGCGACTGGCGCAGTTTAGATGTTGTAAAGACAAACCGAACTGGCTGTGTGCAAGACGTGGCTATGAGACCACGCAACCTTTGAACAAAGAGGTCGGTTGCCCTGCCACGGTACTCAAACTTACAGATAATGGGCCTGGAACTGTCAGACGGCACGTTGCCATCAAGGTCAATGACCTCACAGGGAACCACCGCTGTCACTTCAGTCCCTGTGTCACTGCCTGTGCGCCCCCTAGCGGCTTGTACCGCAGTAAGCTAATGTAGGACCATCGCATCCGTATATTGGTTATTGTGACGAATAGACTTCGCTTCCCCAATAGCAGAATTGAGTTGATAACCATCCCCACCCTTACTGACGTTAAATATGCGATGGAACATACCGCAAACCACACCGCGTTTGTATGACTCCGGGGCGCACGCAATTATATGCACGTCTGGGTCTCCAGTCGATTTTTATTTACTTGTTGTACATACCTACCGGTACGGTTTTTTTACTTTTTGTGTGTTTAATAATCAAACTTGGGCAACTTAATGCCCCTGTTGAAGGATAACCTTCCACTGATACTGCACCATTTAAATATAACCCACTGACATACAGCACAATCAGACAATATAAACAAAAGTACATTACACATACAGTACATAATTCAATATTACAGTAGTTAGTTAGTTAGTTAAACTGCATAAACCAAATATAATATTAGATATCTGTTCTTACAATGCAACGACACGTAGTTTAAATGCGTGAAAAATATACCTGGCAATATTCAAAATCTGGCGTTTTTGTACCCATTAGCTCAGTATATTTAGAAATACTCGGGTAGACCTTATATCTTCTACCTAAATAGCTGCATCATACAGTAGGTTATTATAATGGCTACAAACTAATAGAAAGTGATATTCATTCTCAACCGAATTATTGGTACACATATTGCAAATACGTTGTTCCCTAACTACTAATTCCATCATTACTACCCCTTCACTACGTCCATCCTCCCTTGTGAAGGGCTAGGGAGGACTTTCGACCCATTACTAAATGGTAGTGATAATATTCAAAATAAGTTTTCCCATGTAATACGTAATTTAATTCTTAAATTGTTACTTTCTTTGTTGCTCAATTTTTTATAAACGATAGAGCGATATTGTGTTACAAAATAAATTGAACTATAGTATTTTACTACATTGCTTCCATAGTCAAATTATTGTACTCTTCAACTCCTAATTCCGCCTTACTCAATGTTAAATAATTTAGTGTTCTCGTAAATTTATTACGTAACTAGGGAACCGCTTAACTACAAACCAATATTGGATATTGAGTTCCGTTTCTGAGTTCGCCTTGCAGAGACTAAAGTTGCAATAACTTTTTAGTGTGTGAATGAATGGATATTGCTCAATTCAATATCACTCATTGTAATTATATTTACTGTTTGCTTAATCTGCCTACAGTAGTAATGTCTCATGATGATATTGTTGGTAATTTGTTTTGTCCACGCTGATGTACAACTAATAATAAAGAATAAAAAACTAAAAAAAGTATAAATCGACACATCAAATGATCACTACCACCTCAAATGTACTCCAACACCGCCCATTCGAGAGAGTTACAGTCACAGAGTCACTTTTAGTGGGCGGAGTTTTGAACCAGGGAATAGTTAGCAGTGGACTTAGTACTGTATTTAGTTTTCTCTGTATCTCATTCGCTGTTTTTGACTAAAAAATTTCTATCAAATACATTCTAATAATAATCGGCCGTTCATTTACCATTCAACGATAGACAACTAATGAACTGTGCTGTTCAGTATTATTATTAGAGGCAATTGTAATTGTTTTTCGTTTGGGATGCGTATTAACTGGTATGTTATTATTTTTGGGCTCAAAATGTAGCTCAACTATTCTATTTTTCGAAAAGGATTTCGAAATTTCACTGCAGATCTTTTGAAGCCGACATTTTCAATTCAAAGTTGTGCGGAATGGAGTCGGACGTTACGTGTTGGGCATTACATAAAAATAGCAATATTTAGCCACCTCTGTCTGCTTTATTTTTTGTCTTTGGAATGTACTCTAGATGTCATTAGAACCGCCTTCAACTGCAGATTCCGAATCTGAAAACCATTTTAAATTTCACCAACAATTGCCAAATATATTATCAAAATACTAAGATGTGAATTTTGGGTCGAAAATCGCAATTATTGAAACCTATTTTTTATTTATTTATGCCTTTTAAACTACAGTATACACTGCATGCAATTTAGACATTAAATACATGTAACGCTTGCAACACTTTTCAACCCTGCGTTTAACGAGGATACTTCAATTATGTCCATTGACCAAATTGCAGAAAATGAAAATTTTGGCGCTTCCATTTTCAAACCACTTATATGCCATTTTTGCCTAAATGGAGATTGCTGCATTTCTTTATGTTTAAATGTATTCCGAATTCGATTAACACACTTAGAAGGCCATACTCCAAAGTTGAAATTAGATATTTAACGTTTCAAATCCACCTAAATGCCAGTTTTGCAGTGACCGCATGATAAAATAATTTTTTAAAACAACCTACTGACCTACTGTATATTAAGCCTATGCGATGAACATTTAAACTGCGCAAACAGTCTTCGCAAAGCTAAATGGTCACTAACACATGTAAATATGTTGAGGGTTCAAATATTTCTTTAATATAAAATCTACCTTTTGGGGACGATGCCACTTCTGATAATAATAATCATAATTGCATAATTGCACAAACTGGTCGGTAATACTGTACGTTGTTTTGCTAATATAAGAAATCTTTTAACATCATCTACAGCTTGGTCTTGCCAGGCCCAACTAAAACCTAAATGGTTCAGTAACCCTCTTATTTGCGCAACCCAACTATTCAGTCGAGTGCTATTACTATTGTACTGTATATTATTATTACTCATATCATTGCACAACATTAAATATGCTTGTTTCACCAACCCAGAGCTTGGCAAATTTAAAATCCTGATCCAACTCAATTAATCGAAAGTGACGCTCCAAAATAAGAGGCAACTGCCCTGTCTCTCCATATACAGCAAAATTAGGAGTTGACTTTTTAACGGCCAAAACATTTTTTAAAAACCTTAACTGCACCCTTTCTACATCAACAGCGGATTCAAAACCCCCTATCTCCGCACCATAAATGAAAGTAGGTTTTACCAAGGAATTAAATAAGTTTTAAGCACAATCAAAAGATGCATAAGGAAAGCGGACAAAATATTTTAATAATGAAAAATATGCTGTTACCCCGTTCTGCAATATTACTCTGTGCCTTACAAAATTTACCATTCCCTGAAAAAATAATACCTAGATATGTGTACTGGTTGATCTTGGGCATCACCTTTCTACGGTAGTAAAACTGACCAGTTGATGGTCGACCTTTGTTTCCAAACACAACCACGTTTGATTTATCTAAGTTTACTTCGAGACACCAATATTTACAATAATGTTCTAGAATTACTAAAGATTGCTGTAAAGCCGACGCTAATTCTGCCACTATAACAATATCATCTGCAAAGAGTAATAAAAATAATTTCAGTGCACCAATAGAGATACCCTATATACCACCATGTTGTAGATCATTTTCTAGATCATTTATAGAAATACTGAAGAGAAAAAGGGATAAACACTCCCCTTGTCTGACACCATTTGATACTATAAACATTTCTGATAAGATACCGTTTGTTCGTACACAAGATTTTACCCTACTATACATATTCTTAATAATATTAAACATTTTCCCGCCTGCACCTAATTGCACCAATTTCAACCATAGAGCCGATCAACTACTGTAACTAGATCGAACGCTTTCTTCAGATCATCAAATGCGCAATATAATTTTTTCTTCCAGGTTGACCTGTTGTTCCATGTAGACCAATGGTCTATGAGCGCTCGTAATATAAACATTTGATCAGCTGTAGAAAACCCTGCTCGGAAACCAACCTGAGCTTCAACTAAAATACCATAACATTCCGCCCACCATTATTGTAAACGATTGTTTATTAACAGACGTAAATAATTTACCCAGAATTGATAACAAAGTTATACCACGATAATTACCGGGATCTAAACTATTACCCTTTTTAAATAAAGGACATATAATTCCAATGGTCCAATCCATAGGAAAATTACCTGATTCTAAAATAGCACTAAACAACAAAGTTAACACAGGTACTAATTGGTCACGACCCTCAATAATAAATTCACTTAAAATATTATCAATACCGGGCGATTTTCCACGTTTTAGCCTAGTAATGACGTTAAACACTTCTAATTCCTCGAAAGGCATACTCAAATCTTTTTCAAAACAATTTTTCTTTCAATTACGTTGATGTTACTATTAATACTACCATTAACCGTTTTCCTACTTTGCAATAGAGAAAACTCTTCTGGAGTTCCTGATCTCTTCCAAGATATCAAGGCATTTTTAAATGCTAACTTAGCTACTCTACAATCCTCATTAAATCAAATTGCACCAGAACTAATTAAGTTAATTTCCTCATTTTCATTACCTGTTGACGTGCGACTTAAGGATAAAATATCCGCCTGGCTATCAAAAATATCTGAAAGATTACCAACAGCAGCTTCTATATTTTTCACGGGGAAATTTAGATCAGAGATAAGCATATCACCGATATCTCGTAGCTCGATTTCCATTTTTTTATCTTCCATATTTGCAATATTGCTGCTTCACACTGGCTTTCCAAAAATATCGGTTCACAGGAGTTCCCTCTGTAACATTACTACTATTTGTTTGCTGATTTGTCGCCTCGGATAATGATTGCACCTGCTGCACGTCTAAGTTTAATGAAACTGCACAATTGTTGCTATAAACATTTATGTCACCTATACAGTAGAGACATCTTTACACTGCACCATAATTGGTACCGTGCCTAAAACATAATCAATTGTAGAAGCTCCATTTCTGGAATGAAAAGTAAAATCACCCTTCTCTTTATCTTTTCCAAGCCGTCCATTAAAAATACGAAGGCCAGTATTTTTACATAGGGATAATAATTTTGTTCCAAAGTATTCATTTTTTTATCTACATTATTTCTGGCGGCATTTACAGAAAACTCCAAAAATTCCCCTTCGTCATCCATCTGCTCCCCAATTAGAGCTTCGTCACAATGCGCAATCATACCACTACTTAAAATTTAATCACTTCCTTTGGCAGTTCTGGCATTCAAGTCACCTATAACTACGATATATGCACTATCCCAATAGAGCACCAATCCCCTTTATATCCTCAAATAAATCGATTGTGCTACTATTGTTGCTTGTCGAATTTATTTGGGGCTATATACATGTATGCACAGCAGAAAATAATATCTCGCTCCAGACCTAAGTACTGTTTGTCAAGTTTCAGCCACAAAATATCTTCTATATCAAAATCTTTTAAAAAAGTTAAATGAATGGGACTCCAGTTCCACTTTAAAATATACCATCACACCACCACTAAAACGTTTTGCAAAAGGATGTTTATTTTTACGACAAACTTTAAAATACCTATCCATTTATATCTAAATTAAGTATACCATTAGGAGCTAACCAAGTTTCTGTACATATAAAAATATCGTGGGATTGTACAAGATTATGAAAATCAACATGCCTTGCTATCTTATTGCTTATTAGGACTTTCGAACCGTTAGTATTAGAGTTTAATTTCACCAGGGGCCACCAGTTTTATCATTCAATCGTTGACTTCTTGAGCGCCGATCCCGGGGACTGATTCCACGGAATTATTATTAGTCTATTGATCGGGAGGGGGGGGGGGGGGGGGGGGCAAACGGGTTGTGAACGGGCAAACAGTTCCCCATTGCATTCGGTTGCGATCTTGGAGAGAATTCTCAGTAACGGCTGTGGTTTCCGGTCACGTATTCGGCACGATTTTCCACTCCGCATTAGTTTCATTAGGTTTATGCATTCTCTGAAGTTGTACTGTAATCGGTGGCTGGGACAACTGTATCCAACGACTGGACCCCTTGTTGCAGATGTTCCGCTATCTCCATATCTGCATTAAGAATCGACTCTTCAGTCTCTTCGAGCTGCTCTTCAACTGCTATGTGCTTGTTATGGGATGCGTTGTAAATTGTGTCAGATATTACCACCACCGTATTGACTGTGGCCTCGAATAACTCAGCCACCAGGTGGTTGTCTATAAGTACGAATGGAGAGACCGCATCTGCATTATCTGTATTATTCGCTGTTCCAACTGTTGTATCTACTTGAAACTGTTCACTGGGTGTTACGCTAGACACCAAATTTGAACTGTCGTTTAACACTGGCACTACATTCACCAGTGTTATTCACTCAGACCTTTGTAATTCATGTAGTGAAAGGGCTGGTCGCAATTCACAAAACACTGCCAGGTTTGGGATAACTCGTGGACTATAGACATGCAGTGGTTGTGTTAGCGGAGCCGGAGGTGCCATGGGTCGGTAGCTGCCGGGGTTGTATCGGGTCTGGTTGTAGTGAAGCTCGGACATCCTCTGGTTGGGCAGACTTACAGCACTAGACGTAGGTGTAGCGACGGCTGTGGAGTATGATTTCCCCTGCATACCGGTATAAGCTGATGTAGGCCTAACTAAAGGTGGCCTGGTGAGAATACCTTATCCAATATGGTTTTGTACGATGTTAGAGGTGACAACATCCTTAGAGCTGTAACGTGTGTTAGCAGTATGTACTATTACTTTTTTATTATTATGTAGTTAGTATGTACTATTATTATTGTTATTTACTATTAGTAGCTTGACGTTAAATATTAATATAAATAAAATATAATTATCAACTTTTCAAGCTTTCCTTACTACTTCTTAAATATAATTTTTGACAGACCAATATCAAGCAAGTAAAATTAATTGGAAACAGAGAAACAACATCGATCCTATCTGTTCAACCGTAAGTAGTCATCATTTTATTTAAGCAGGGACACAAAGCGCAACCCTGTTTAAATACTGTAAATAAAATTATCACATTGGTTACATTTTTGCATATGATATGTGTTTCGCCGGGATTTGGCTCATCAGCTACATTAACCCGTGCAGGACACATGTTAATCAAACTAACTACACCAAAAACCAGCTTTTTAAACACACACACATACATATAAACAAATAGCATTGCATTCCAGATCAAATAAGCAATCATTTCCTTAGCAACACTATATGAGATAATTTGACATATCTATGGATTAATATGATATACAGTATAAGATTTAAATAATTTTTATCTTGTTTTTTGTTATATACTGGTTTTACTCTTACATATCGCATGATGAAAAGACTGAAATATATCAAATATTTCATTATTTGCGCTTTGGTATTTGTTGCATTTCAATACTTCTCGTTATATGATACTTGCGATAGGTTGATTTACAAATCCGTTGAAATATTTCCAGAAATAAAGGAAGTAACCATGACCATCGACTATGAACAGGATAGCCACACAGATAATCAGGGTAATTGTGTAAAGCCAGTTTCTAATATATTTTGGTTAAAAACTCATAAAACTGGATCATCATCCACGGTGCACATATTTACAAATTATGCATTGTCTCACAATCTCAAACCGGCGATTCCGAAACGAGGAATATCTATCAGTCTAACGAATAACGAATGGGAGTACTGGTGGCTGAAGCACCTGGATAATTACACCAAAGACCCAAATATATCGTTTATTCATTGCAGATACGATAAGACTATAAGAAATATTATGCCTGCTGGTACATCATATATTTCCAACATAAGAGACCCAGCTGGCGTAATTTCATCATATATACGTTTTTACGAAAGAAAGAAACTTTTCAAAACAATGCAAAACGCCGCCCATGAGTCTCTGCTCAGTATCTACTTGAAACACCCTGAAACGGTAACCTTCAATGGAAAACCTTTCGTTAACCCAATGCTTAATGAGTTCGGATATATTCTAAAAAATAACAGTGATGTTTCGGAAATACATGAAATAATTAAAGAAATAGATAAAGAATTTCAGTTTGTTTTAATTCTAGAATTCTTCGAAGAATCGCTAATAATTTTGAAGAACATGCTATGTTGGGAGTTTCGTGATGTTGTTTATCAAAAAAAAAATACCAATGGGTTGAAACCTGGTCGCATGGAGATCACAGAGATAGATAGAATACGTGAGATAAACTTAGGAGATTGGATGTTATATCAACATTTCAACAAAACTCTTTGGGATAAAATCTATAACTACGGGTTTGAGCGAATGAAAGCCGATATCGGGACTTTACGAAAACTCCAGGCTGATGTGAGTAGAAATTGTTCTACACATAGTGCCACTTCTACTAGCGACTTAATGTTGTGCTATTTGTTGCCAAGATTCGAGATTGATATTATTCGTGACATCTCTACCTGCGTTGACATGTACAAAGGAAATATGGATCTAGCTTGGAAAGAATTTATAAAAATGTCAATCGGCAAACAATTGGTGTAAATGTGTGGGGATTCCAAATATAAAAAAAACCAATCTATTAATGATTAATACTTAATAGGGGTAGTGATAGGAACTTACAGTAATGCCGTACAGTACTTGTACGTAGCTGCCTATGTAAAAGCTTTTGTGGGATAACTGATACGTTTGCCTATGCTGGCCAGTTCCCCCCAGGCGCTGGAATACTCTAAAAAAGGTTTTCTAACTGTATATATATTCCCCTCGCCCGCAAGGTACCTTTACAGGTGTTTTAACGGACATAAAAATCATTCTGCTATATACGTGTTTTAGCGGACATGGTAAGACAAAAAACTTGTAATGCACCAACCACCTTTCACAGCTTAGCCGTGATGATTCATATTACGACATCTAGCAGCTGGTTGCTGACATGGAAACAGCCATTGGCCGCGTGGTTCTTTGTTTGGCTTGGGCCAATCAGGGCGGTTTTTCCTGTCGACGTGTAGCTTTTCTGCCGATCATAAGGAGAGTGTTCAGTCTTACTGTTTTTTCTTGATACTTTGTTGTTATTGCTGTCTAAGCCAGAAACACCGGCATTTTTGGATAGATACTGCTGTACCGTAAACTGCTTGAATTATCGAAAGTATAAACTGTTACCTAACTACTAATCACTCATTCACCTAACTCATTAATCATATTGTTTGTACTGTTATTTTACCGTCAGTTATTAATTGTAAATATTTGTTGATGGAAATATTGCTATTTGGATAATACGGATAAATCACCCAATTCCCAATTTTCTTGATAACACTACAGGTTAGAGAGACCGGCTATATATAACAATTGCGATTTATATTAATGTGGTGTGTATTGAATCCAATGTTATTTAGCAGACCCTACGTGAGTCAATTACTGCTCTCTTTATGTGTGATCAAATGTACTGACTGTCGGCAGAATAGTGTGTATGATTGTGATTGGTAACAAAGTATTTCCTAAAGAATACGTTTTATACTTTAATCATAAGCAGTATCGTTGCGTTTAGTATAAGTCTTAGTTCTGTTTAAATAGATAAAGCGCCACGTCCTAAAGGAACTGTTAATATTTCCCGAAAGCCAATAATATCTGTCAGAGATTAATTATTAACGATCTATCGAATAATACATTAGGTATACACTGCAACCTTACACTGTAATAATACAATTCAAGCATCCGAATTCAGTCTCCCGGGTGTAGATCCATCGGGTGAATGATCGCGCATGGGCTGACTTCGGCTAATGTTTTGCGTATTAGCATAAATTATTGTCGTATGCTAAAGTGGTTTTAATTAACTAAAAGACATATAAATTTTGGCAGGTTAAACTGCTAAAGGTCTTCAAAAGCGCGAACAGTAACAGTTTATATTGTATTGCAGTGTAAGCATTAATACAGTTTAATACTGTTCTGGCGAACAGTAACAGTTTATAAATCTTATTGCAGTAGGCAATAAGGTTGCAAGTGTAGGCATTAAATACAGTTTAATACTGTTCTGACGAACAGTAACAGTTTAAAATCTTATTGCAGTAGGCAATAAGGTTGCAAACTACCGTAGTGACTGGTAAAACTGAACCGGTACTTTGTAGGTCAGTAGGCCTAACTGTCATCACCGGTACCGGTACTGCTGTACAAGTACATTTAGTATTATTCGATTTGATTATTGTATACTGGTAGGTCTTAGTACTTAATCAGGGACTGCAGCCCTGAATTTTTATTGAGATTTTACCTATTTCTGTCGGTTTTATTTCCTAGTAGGCTAATATTGAGCAGAAGGCGTGTGACCCTGCTCAGATTGTTCAGATAATTGTAGGCTGAGCTGCTGTCTGACTGTTGTTGAGTTTGGAGAGATTACGGCGTGTGTAGAGTTTGTCTGATAAAGTGCCGTTAGTAAGTTGGGGCAGTCATAACTGTAAGGTCAATCCCCTCTTAAAGAGTAAGTCGTACTACCGTGTTAGCACGCATACTAACTAACAGTTTCAGAGTCTGCATATACTGTAGTTTATTTAGGCTTGATCGTAGTCTGCCAGTGTTTTTAGCCTGTGTTTGTTTGTGTGGTCTGTTCAGGTACCGTAATAGTTATTACTCAAATATTTGTAGGCTGGATTGTTGTCTAGCTATTTTTTGGGTCTGAAGGGATTGCTGCGTGTGTAGAGTTGGTCTGATCAAGTGCCGTTAGTAAGTTGGGGCAGTCAACACTGTAAGGTCAATCCCCTCTTAAAGAGTAAGTCGTACTACCGTGTTAGCACGCATACTAACTAACAGTTTCAGAATCTGCACATACAGTAGTTTGTTTAGGCTTGATAGTAGTCTGCCAGCGTTTGGTTTGTATTTGTTTGAGTATTCTGTACGGGTAGCGTAATATTTATTATTCAGAGTTTATGCGATTATTCGCAACATTCATGTCCCCAAGTTTATTCCTACAGTAATTGTGCTTGTTATACATACCGTTATAGTTAAACTAACCCCGGTACTACATCAGGGCTGCTTGGCGTAGGTAAAGACTGACGACTTTGTGCTTCGGTCACTCCAGCAGATGCCGTGGTTCTTTTAACTGTTCAAGTATATTTAACTACTGATTATTTGTTATACCGGTACTTGTACCTAATTTAGGGTTTAGAGTACAGTGCCTTCCGAAGTAATTAGTGTAGGCAGTATATTTGTGTTGTAAAGTGGTTGATAGGCACATTCGTTAGCTCTATTAGCTTCTGGGTAGGAACAATCCGTGATACATAACGTAGTACCTATAGCGATACGGTTATAGGTCGTCAGGCGGTGGTATTTTCCTATCTGGACAGTACAATATATTTACTACTACTTATTATTTAAATACCGTAGTACCCTGTCCTTTGTAATAGCCAGAAATCTAACCCTTTGTTAGACTGGTTTGTAGACTTCCTGTAAAATTACCCTAAAAATTTCGTCCGTAATATTTTGTTGTGTTTAATTAGAGAATTAATCTCACCCGTATCGTAAGTAATTCGTAGTATTAAGTAACTTAGGTAAATTAGAATCATCAGTTTTAGTGTCAAATAAATAGCACTTCACTGAGAGGCGTTCAGCTTCTGTGTAGTGACTTCCCCAGAAATAATAACATTTATTTCAAATATTGTCAAAACCCCTTTTAAACGGGTATATATCTATTATAAATCAACTCAAACGATTTATAAATAGTAGGCCTGCCATACAACAACTAGGTCTCACTGTCAGTTGGACTACTGCTTAAATAACGGTAATAAAGTAAGTTAAAGTAACGAAGTAACCCCAAAATATTCAGAAATTCAATTATTCTAAAAATAATTGACATACCGGTACTTACCATAGGCTTATTATATTTATTTCT
>JAUCBJ010005672.1:0-44981 GCA_032718475.1 Nemertoderma westbladi | reverse complement strand
TTTAAAGGATGGTACAGAAAGCGAAATTAATTAGCAAACTAACTTTATTAAATACATACACAGGGACATATTTATGGTGGCTGGAGGTATATGATATTGTTTTGAATTTCCTTATTTTATTATTATTATTATTTTTGATTAAGCATTAAGGTATCCATGGAATACTAAATATAGATAATATATATTTAGTATTCCATGAGGTATCTGATACTGTAAAATTGATATAAAAAGGCACTACTTCATCAGTGTGATGTAGTAGCCCCTTTGGAGGGGGAGGATGTTGCCGCTAGAAAGTAGGACCCAGTATTTTTCAAATTTACATTTTTTGAAAGTGCGAATTATTCGATAAATATCGTTAAAACTTTACTAAAATTATGTTATTTTTGTTATTTAAATGTCTAACTATAATGTTACATTGGTTATACGCGAATTTTCTCATATACTTTAATTTTTAGTAAGTTTATTTCTATTGAATTTTTAGGGTACCCATATATAACGATATATTTTATAGATAAGTAAAAAAGCAAAAGCAAACAGTCGGCCGAAGCCGGAGGCGACCCGAAGGCTCCTCTTTCGATAGCTGCTACCCGAGGGTAGGGGTGGGCGCTACTCCTATCCCAAGTTTTTGCTCCCAGTTATTTAACTGGTACTCATAGATAAGTACTTCATAGAATTAAGGCTGGAGTGCAAATTTGTAGGCAATCACTACTAGTAGTATACTGTAAGTAAGTAAACTCCGGCTATCTCCTGACTCTAGAAGCTTGAATTCAGTGAATGGATTCGTCTTTTAGTTTCTGGATGCGCTTAGATGATCACTAGTGTTGTCAATACAGGGATTTTTGATTTCTGTGAAAGGAATCGACTTCCTTTGTGAAGACTCACAAGATCTTGCTTAACCTTGGTATTTTTGTCGAGTTCCGTGAAGGGACATGCTCTATTGGATATCGTGGAAGCTGGAAGGCGGTAAATTATAAGCCACTGTGCAAATTTCTAGGTAGGAATTTATAGAGTGCAAATTTTAAGTAGGATTTGTTTCGTTGAGTATCTTTGTTTGTACCATGTTATTGTTGTTAACTGTGGGAGGCCACATCAATTCGTTAACCAGTTCTATGATTATTCTATCCTGTGTAAATATATTATAAGCCCCAAGAATACTATAAACTTTGTTGTGGGGCGAGACACGAATGGCGAGCCATCAGTGAACTGATATAAATATACTATGGCCGTTTTTAAAAAGTCTGTGTGTGTGTGTGTGTGTGTGTGTGGGGGGGTCCGGGGATGGTGCATGTTTTGATCACATCATATGTGTCTTAATACCTGTTATGTTCACAAAAAAAGTTTCTTCTCACGTTTTCTTCACATGGCCGTCAAACGAAAGTAAAAATCTTCTAAGTTATTTTAAAGCTAAATCCAGCCGTGTGAAGAATACATGATGTTTGCACTCATAAAAACACTCCAATCTATAAATTAGTACGCCCCCTAACGACCAAGGTTATTTCATGGATAACATTTATTTGTTCACACATTATCTTCACACGTATATTCAATCGCATTGTATATATTCTTATATATATTCAATTTTGGAATAATAATAATTAATTGATTTAATTACAGGAATTATTAGGTAATAGTCTTCTTCGATGAATGTTATTTAATGATGAATATTATTGTTTCAATCAAAATTATACCTCTCCAGGGAAAAATCGACATGCGTTGATATGTATTCTGTGTTTAGCATTACATATTGATAAATGAATTAAATTTCCTGGTTACTTGCAATATTTTCAATACGATTTTGTTGAATTATATAATATCGTAGTAATTTATATATAAATTTGGTTAACATTCAATACAGCTCCTACTTTAGGCTTAGTCAATTTATTATCTGATGATACAAACATGAATTAATTAGTTCAAAATGGTATTAAAGCCTTACACCACGGGCACTAAGGGAAATGCCGGGGTTTGGGGGCGATAGCCCCCAAGAAAAGAAGTGGGAAGTGGGGGTGTTGGGGACGATAGCCCCCAAGAAAAGAAGTGGGGGTGTTGGCGACGATAGCCCCCAAGAAAAGAAGTGGGGGTGTTGGGGACGATAGCCCCCAAGAAATGAAGTGGGGGTGCTGGGGACGATAGCCCCCAAGAAAAGAAGTGGGGGTGTTGGGGACGATAGCCCCCAAGAAAAGAAGTGGGGGTGTTGGGGACGATAGCCCCCAAGAAATGAAGTGGGGGTGCTGGGGACGATAGCCCCCAAGAAAAGAAGTGGGGGTGTTGGGGACGATAGCCCCCAAGAAATGAAGTGGGGGTGCTGGGGACGATAGCCCCCAAGAAAAGAAGTGGGGGTGTTGGGGACGATAGCCCCCAAGAAACGAAGTGGGGGTGTTGGGGACGATATCCCCCAAGAAAAGAAGTGGGGGTGTTGGGGACGATAGCCCCCAAGAAAAGAAGTGGTGGTGTTGGGGACGATATCCCCCAAGAAAAGAAGTGGGGGTGTTGGGGACGATAGCCCCCAAGAAAATAAGTGGTGGTGTTGGGGACGATAGCCCCCAAGAAAATAAGTGGGGGTGTTGGGGACGATAGCCCCCAAGAAAAGAAGTGGGGGTGTTGGTGACAATAGCCCCCAAGAAAAGAAGTGGGGGTGTTGGCGACGATAGCCCCCAAGAAAAGAAGTGGGGGTGTTGGGGACGATAGCCCCCAAGAAAAGAAGTGGGGGTGTTGGGGACGATAGACCACAAGAAAAGAAGTGGTGGTGTTGGGGACGATAGCCCCCAAGAAAAGAAGTGGGGGTGTTGGGGACGATAGACCACAAGAAAAGAAGTGGTGGTGTTGGGGACGATAGCCCCCAAGAAAATAAGTGGGAGTGTTGGGGACGATAGCCCCCAAGAAAAGAAGTGAGGGTGTTGGGGACGATAGCCCCCAAGAAAAAAAGTGGGGGTGTTGGCGACGATAGCCCCCAACAAAAGAAGTGGGGGTGTGGGGGACGATAGCCCCCAAGAAAAGAAGTGGGGGTGTTGGGGACGATAGCCCCCAAGAAAAGAAGTGGGGGTGTTGGGGACGATAGCCCCCAAGAAAAGAAGTGGGGGTGTTGGCGACGATAGCCCCCAAGAAAAGAAAAGGGGTGTTGGGGACGATAGCCCCGAAGAAAAGAAGTGGGTGTGTTGGGGACGATAGCCCCCAACAAAAGAAGTGGGGGTGTTGGGGACGATAGCCCCCAAGAAAAGAAGTGGGGGTGTTGGGGACGATAGCCCCCAAGAAAAGAAGTGGGGGTGTTGGGGACGATAGCCCCCAAGAAAATAAGTGGGGGTGTTGGGGACGATAGCCCCCAAGAAAAGAAGTGAGGGTGTTGGGGACGATAGCCCCCAAGAAAAAAAGTGGGGGTGTTGGCGACGATAGCCCCCAAGAAAAGAAAAGGGGTGTTGGGGACGATAGCCCCGAAGAAAAGAAGTGGGTGTGTTGGGGACGATAGCCCCAAGAAAAGAAGTGGGGGTGTTGGGGACGATATCCCACAAGAAAAGAAGTGGGGGTGTTGGGGACGATAGCCCCCAAGAAAACAAGTGGGGGTGTTGGGGACGATAGCCCCCAAGAAAAGAAGTGGGGGTGTTGGGGACGATAGACCACAAGAAAAGAAGTGGTGGTGTTGGGGACGATAGCCCCCAAGAAAAGAAGTGGGGGTGTTGGGGACGATAGCCCCCAAGAAAATAAGTGGGGGTGTTGGGGACGATAGCCCCCAAGAAAAGAAGCGAGGGTGTTGGGGACGATAGCCCCCAAGAAAAGAAGTGGGGGTGTTGGGGACGATAGCCCCCAAGAAAAGAAGTGGGGGTGTTGGCGACGATAGCCCCCAAGAAAAGAAAAGGGGTGTTGGGGACGATAGCCCCGAAGAAAAGAAGTGGGGTGTTGGGGACGATAGCCCACAAGAAAAGAAGTGGGGGTGTTGGGGACGATAGCCCCCAAGAAAACAAGTGGGGGTGTTGGGGACGATAGCCCCCAAGAAAAGAAGTGGAGGTGTTGGGGACGATAGCCCCCAAGAACAGAAGTGGGGGTGTTGGGGACGATAGCCCCCAAGAAAAGAAGTGGGGGTGTTGGTGACGATAGCCCCCAAGAAAAGAAGTGGGGGTGTTGGCGACGATAGCCCCCAAGAAAAGAAGTGGGGGTGTTGGGGACGATAGCCCCAAGAAAAGAAGTGGGGGTGTTGGGGACGATAGACCACAAGAAAAGAAGTGGTGGTGTTGGGGACGATAGCCCCCAAGAAAAGAAGTGGGGGTGTTGGGGACGATAGCCCCCAAGAAAATAAGTGGGGGTGTTGGGGACGATAGCCCCCAAGAAAAGAAGTGAGGGTGTTGGGGACGATAGCCCCCAAGAAAAGAAGTGGGGGTGTTGGCGACGATAGCCCCCAAGAAAAGAAAAGGGGTGTTGGGGACGATAGCCCCGAAGAAAAGAAGTGGGGGTGTTGGGGACGATAGACCACAAGAAAAGAAGTGGTGGTGTTGGGGACGATAGCCCCCAAGAAAAGAAGTGGGGGTGTTGGGGACGATAGCCCCCAAGAAAAGAAGTGGGGGTGTTGGGGACGATAGCCCCCAAGAAAAGAAGTGGGGGTGTTGGGGACGATAGCCCCCAAGAAAAGAAGTGGGGGTGTTGGGGACGATAGCCCCCAAGAAAAGAAGTGGGGGTGTTGGGGACGATAGCCCCCAAGAAAATAAGTGGGAGTGTTGGGGACGATAGCCCCCAAGAAAAGAAGTGAGGGTGTTGGGGACGATAGCCCCCAAGAAAAAAAGTGGGGGTGTTGGCGACGATAGCCCCCAACAAAAGAAGTGGGGGTGTGGGGGACGATAGCCCCCAAGAAAAGAAGTGGGAGTGTTGGGGACGATAGCCCCCAAGAAAAGAAGTGGGGGTGTTGGCGACGATAGCCCCCAAGAAAAGAAAAGGGGTGTTGGGGACGATAGCCCCGAAGAAAAGAAGTGGGTGTGTTGGGGACGATAGCCCACAAGAAAAGAAGTGGGGGTGTTGGGGACGATAGCCCCCAAGAAAACAAGTGGGGGTGTTGGGGACGATAGCCCCCAAGAACAGAAGTGGGGGTGTTGGGGACGATAGCCCCCAAGAAAAGAAGTGGGGGTGTTGGCGACGATAGCCCCCAAGAAAAGAAGTGGGGGTGTTGGGGACGATAGCCCCCAAGAAAAGAAGTGGGGGTGTTGGGGACGATAGACCACAAGAAAAGAAGTGGTGGTGTTGGGGACGATAGCCCCCAAGAAAAGAAGTGGGGGTGTTGGGGACGATAGCCCCCAAGAAAAGAAGTGAGGGTGTTGGGGACGATAGCCCCCAAGAAAAGAAGTGGGGGTGTTGGGGACGATAACCCCCAAGAAAAGAAGTGGGGGTGTTGGGGACGATAGCCCCCAAGAAAAGAAGTGGGGGTGTTGGGGACGATAGCCCCCAAGAAAAGAAGTGGGGATGTTGGGGACGATAGCCCCCAAGAAAAGAAGTGGGGGTGTTGGGGACGATAGCCCCCAAGAAAATAAGTGGTGGTGTTGGGGACGATAGCCCCCAAGAAAAGAAGTGAGGGTGTTGGGGACGATAGCCCCCAAGAAAAAAAGTGGGGGTGTTGGCGACGATAGCCCCCAAGAAAAGAAAAGGGTGTTGGGGACGATAGCCCCGAAGAAAAGAAGTGGGTGTGTTGGGGACGATAGCCCCAAGAAAAGAAGTGGGGGTGTTGGGGACGATAGCCCACAAGAAAAGAAGTGGGGGTGTTGGGGACGATAGCCCCCAAGAAAACAAGTGGGGGTGTTTGGGACGATAGCCCCCAAGAAAATAAGTGGGTGTGTTGGAGAAGATAGCCCCCATCAAAAGAAGTGGGGGTGTGGGGGACGATAGCCCCCAAGAAAAGAAGTGGGGGTGTTGAGGACGATAGCCCCCAAGAAAAGAAGTGGGGGTGTTGGGGACGATAGCCCCCAAGAAAAGAAGTGGGGGTGTTGGGGACGATAGCCCCCAAGAAAAGAAGTGGGGGTGTTGGGGACGATAGCCCCCAAGAAAAGAAGTGGGGGTGTTGGGGACGATAGCCCCCAAGAAAAGAAGTGGGGATGTTGGGGACGATAGCCCCCAAGAAAAGAAGTGGGGGTGTTGGGGACGATAGCCCCCAAGAAAAGAAGTGGGGGTGTTGGGGACGATAGCCCCCAAGAAAAGAAGTGGGGGTGTTGGGGACGATAGCCCCCAAGAAAAGAAGTGGGGGTGTTGGGGACGATAGCCCCCAAGAAAATAAGTGGGGGTGTTGGGGACGATAGCCCCCAAGAAAAGAAGTGAGGGTGTTGGGGACGATAGCCCCCAAGAAAAAAAGTGGGGGTGTTGGCGACGATAGCCCCCAAGAAAAGAAAAGGGGTGTTGGGGACGATAGCCCCGAAGAAAAGAAGTGGGTGTGTTGGGGACGATAGCCCCAAGAAAAGAAGTGGGGGTGTTGGGGACGATATCCCACAAGAAAAGAAGTGGGGGTGTTGGGGACGATAGCCCCCAAGAAAACAAGTGGGGGTGTTGGGGACGATAGCCCCCAAGAAAATAAGTGGGTGTGTTGGAGAAGATAGCCCCCAACAAAAGAAGTGGGGGTGTGGGGGACGATAGCCCCCAAGAAAAGAAGTGGGGGTGTTGGGGACGATAGCCCCCAAGAAAAGAAGTGGGGGTGTTGGGGACGATAGCCCCCAACAAAAGAAGTGGGGGTGTGGGGGACGATAGCCCCCAAGAAAAGAAGTGGGGGTGTTGGGGACGATAGCCCCCAAGAAAAGAAGTGGGGGTGTTGGGGACGATAGCCCCCAAGAAAAGAAGTGGGGGTGTTGGGGACGATAGCCCCCAAGAAAAGAAGTGGGGGTGTTGGGGACGATAGCCCCCAAGAAAAGAAGTGGGGGTGTTGGGGACGATAGCCCCCAAGAAAAGAAGTGGGGGTGTTGGGGACGATAGCCCCCAAGAAAAGAAGTGGGGGTGTTGGGGACGATAGCCCCCAAGAAAAGAAGTGGGGGTGTTGGGGACGATAGCCCCCAAGAAAAGAAGTGGGGGTGTTGGGGACGATAGCCCCCAAGAAAAGAAGTGAGTGTGTTGGGGACGATAGCCCCCAAGAAAAGAAGTGGGGGTGTTGGGGACGATAGCCCCCAAGAAAAGAAGTGGGGGTGTTGGGGACGATAGCCCCCAAGAAAAGAAGTGGGGGTGTTGGGGACGATAGTCCTTATGTTATACTGTTACCCTTTACTCATAGCCATAGATCATTTTAGGCATATTGATTCTGAAAAAACGGAGAAGACCCTATAATAGTCAATGTGGGCCAGTCTGAATGAATACATAGGTTTTCTTCACATAATGTTAATATTGGTGCTTTAACGTACTTGTAGCTCATTCACATTTGACTTAAGACATATATATGTGAAGTCATTGCAATTTACTCATAGCCAGACATCTATCATATTAAAGTTATTAATCAAACGGCAAGCCGACTTCAGGGCGCGACAATGCATTTCGTGTACTGACTGAGAAATAAAGGAGTTTCTTTACGCCCGACTCTATCTGTTTTATTATACAATCCAATTAAGTTCTCCCACTAGGGGCATCATCAGGGAAATAAACTAAAAAAACAGAAATACCGCACAAGGTATGTAAGATGAGGAAGACTTGTAAGTATGGCTTGGAGTATATTATATAAACCTAAAATGGTCAAAACAAGGCGAAATGCTTCTCTATCACAAATATGAAATTTTTAAACACTTTTGTAACGTACTGACTTGGTAATGCACTTAATAAATGAAATGCATTTCAATCTTATATCTCACAACTTTCCATATACATATGTCCTCAAATATTTGGTAATAGACATTATTTTTAGGTATTAGGGAACTTTAAACAAGAAAAGCATAAATTTCTTTCAACATTCTCGAGACGTGAAAGAATGTAGTCTTACTTTGCATTGTTAGCAATACGCCATTTTATTCTTTTTATAAAATAAAATTGGCTACTTTTACTAAATTACTTTATTGCTTGATATTGTTGCTTGATCCTGTAATATAAAAATATGAACCGTTTATTACAATACCTTTTAAAACAAATAATATTTTATCCCTTATCATCCATCCCTAAGAAATTTCGTTCTAAAAAACTGCCTATTTCACCGCCCGTAAATATCCGCTATTTTTATGAAAATATTATGTTGCCTTTGTTTCACCTTCCTTCCATACATGTACATATGTAGGAATAAAGACCATTCTATCTTTATTCGTAAAATTTCGGGGCTAAATATCACAAGAACGGAAGAAAACACTTTGATAGTTGTTTTCCACAGAAATTTCATAAGCCTAGTTTCAATTTAGTAATACAAAGGTTTTCTTCACATGATATTATATTGACTTAATGCACATGCATAAAGGTTGCATACAGAGCTCCGAATGCCAATAAGCGCCCATGTGAATAATACCAGGTCCTCCAAAGCCAGCTGGCTATGCTTTGCATATATTCTATGCTTAATATGCATTCTAGAATATTGTACTGCCATTCCGATTGGCTATTTTGGAAGCAGGCTGGAAATATATCTCTCACATACATAGTAAAGTTGCAGTAGTAGACGGATATATTGTTCACTCTGAAATATTGTAACTAATTTGGTAAGAGCTTACCTAATGGTAAGAGGGTTGCAAGAGTTACTTTGTGCAAACCTGCAAGCATTGTTTATTAACACAATCCAATATATCTATATTTTTTCTAGTTTAACGAAGAAATTGACGACATAACGGATAATATTCCGTTGATATTGGGTGGCTCTGCTGCTCCTGATAAGCAACCGATCTGCACAAGCGATCTTGATCTGCTCGATGAACCCACCGCTGATAAGGAGGTAAATTTACACACTTATATTATTTTGATGATAAATTTAAATATTTTGTTGATGATTAATTGTGGCATTTGTTTGTGTATGTCAGTCACAAAATTATTGCAATTGTTAGCAACTGCCACAACATTTTGGTATTAGTTTGTGGCTGTCACAACATTACGACAATAATTGTTTGTGGCTGTCACAACATTACGACAATAATTGTTTGTGGCTGTCACAACATTACGACAATAATTGTTTGTGGCTGTCACAACATTACAATTGTTTGTAACTGTCACAACATTACTACAATTGTTTGTAGCTGTCACATGATTGCGATAATTGTTTTTTGCTTTCACAACATTACGACAATAATTGTTTGTGGCTGTCGCAAAATTACTACAATTGTTTGTGGCTGTCACAAAATTACTACAATTGTTTGTGGCTGTCACAACATTACGATAATAATTGTTTGTGGCTGTCACAACATTACGACAATAATTGTTTGTGGCTGTCACAAAATTACTACAATTGTTTGTGGCTGTCACAAAATTACTACAATTGTTTGTGGCTGTCACAACATTGCGACAATTGTTTGTAGCTGTCACAACATTACGACAATAATTGTTTGTGGCTGTCACAACATTACGATAATAATTGTTTGTGGCTGTCACAACATTACGACAATAATTGTTTGTGGCTGTCACAAAATTACTACAATTGTTTGTGGCTGTCACAACATTAAGACAATTGTTTGTAGCTATCACAACATTCGGACAATTGTTTGTGGCTGTCACAAAATTATTACAATTGTTTGTGGCTGTCACAACATTACGACAATTGTTTGTAGTTGTCACTACATTACGACAATTGTTTGTAGCTGTCACAATATTCATACAATTGTTTGTAGTTGTCACTACATTACGACAATTGTTTGTGGCTGTCACAACATTTGTACGATTGTTTGTGGCTGTCACAACATTACGACAATTGTTTGTAGCTGTCACAACATTCGCACAATTGTTTGTGGCTGTCACAACATTACGACAATTGTTTGTTACTGTCACAACATTGCGACAATTGTTTGTAGCTGTCACAAAATTACTACAGTTGTTTGTGGCTGTCACAACATTCGCACAATTGTTTGTGGCTGTCACAACATTACGACAATTGTTTGTTACTGTCACAACATTACGACAATTGTTTGTGACTGTTACAACATTGCGACAATTGTTTGTGGCTGTCACAACATTGCGAAAAATGTTTGTGGCTGTCACAACATTACGACAATTGTTTGTAGCTGTCACAACATTCGTACATTTGTTTGTTGCTGTCACAACATTACGACAATTGTTTGTTACTGTCACAACATTGCGACAATTGTTTGTAGCTGTCACAAAATTACTACAGTTGTTTGTGGCTGTCACAACATTCGCACAATTGTTTGTGGCTGTCACAACATTACGACAATTGTTTGTTACTGTCACAACATTACGACAATTGTTTGTGACTGTTGCAACATTGCGACAATTGTTTGTGGCTGTCACAACATTGCGAAAAATGTTTGTGGCTGTCACAACATTACGACAATTGTTTGTAGCTGTCACAACATTCGTACATTTGTTTGTTGTTGTCACAACATTACGACAATTGTTTGTGGCTGTCACAACATTACGACAATTGTTTGTGGCTGTCACAACCTTGCGACAATTGTTTGTGACTGTCACAACATTACGATATTTTTTGTGGCTGTCATAATATTGCGACAATTGTTTGTGGCTGTCACAACATTACGACAATTGTTTGTGGCTGTTACAACATTACGACAATTGTTTGTGGCTGTCACAACATTCGGATAATTGTTTGTGGCTGTCACAACATTACGACAATTGTTTGTGACTGTTACAACATTGCGACAATTGTTTGTGGCTGTCACAACATTCGGACAATTGTTTGTGGCAGTCCCAACATTGCGAAAAATGTTTGCTGCTGTCACAACATTCCGACAATTGTTTGTGGCTGTCACAACATTACGACAATTGTTTGTGGCTGTCACAACCTTGCGACAATTGTTTGTGGCTGTCACAACATTGCGACACTTTTTTGTGGCTATCACATTTCGACCATTGTTTGCGGCTGTCACAATATTACGACAATTGTTTGTGGCTGTCACAACATTACGACAATTGTTTGTGGCTGTCACAACCGTGCGATAATTGTTTGTGGCTGTCACAACATTGCGACAATTTGTTGTGGCTGTCACAACATTTCGACTATTTTTTCTGGCTGTCACAACATTCCGGCAATTGTACGTGGCTGTCACAACATTACGACAATTGTTTGTAGCTGTCACAATACTGCGACAATTGTTTGTGGCTGTCTCAACATTCCGACAATTGTTTGAAGCTGTCACGGTTGCACGGCAGACTGCAACAATGCAGTTGTTTGTGGCTGATACAGAATTCCTCCATTGTTTGTGCGTATCACAAAACTACGACTATTGTTTGTGGCTGTCACAACATTCCGGCAATTCTTTGCAGCTGTTAAATCATTCTGCAATTTTTTGTGACTGTCACAACAAAACGACAATTTTTGTGGCTGTCACAATATTGCTACAATTGTTTGTGGCTGTCACAATATTGCGACAATTGTTTGTGACTGTCACAACATTACGACAATTTTTTGTGGCTGTCACAATATTGCGACAATTGTTTGTGGCTGTCACAATATTGAGACAATTGTTTGTGGCTGTCACAACATTACGACAATTGTTTGTGGCTGTCACAACATTACGACAATTGTTTGTGGCTTTCAAAACATTACGAAAATTGTTTGTAGCTGTCACAACATTGCGACAATTTTTTGTGGCTGTCACAATATTGCGACAATTGTTTCTGGCTGTCACAATATTGCGAAAATTGTTTGTGGCTGTCACAACATTACGACAATTGTTTGTGGCTGTCACAACATTACGACAATTGTTTGTTGTTTTTACAACATTACGACAGTTATTAATTGTGGCTATCACAACATTCTGAAATTGTTTTTGACCGTCACAACATTACGATATTTTTTTTGGCTGTCATAATATTGCGACAATTGTTTGTGGCTGTCACAACATTGCGACAATTGTTTGTGGCTGTCGCAACATTACGACAATTGTTCGCGGCTGTCACAACATTTGGACAATTGTTTGTGGCTGTCACAACATTACGACAATTGTTTGTGGCTGTCGCAACATTACGACAATTGTTCGCGGCTGTCACAACATTTGGACAATTGTTTGTGGCTGTCACAACATTCAAACAATTGTTTGTGGCTGTCACAAAATTACTACAATTGATTGTGGCTGTCACAATATTCCGAAATTGTTTTTGACTGTCCCAACACAGTTAGTTTTAGCTGTGAGATTTTGTGTGTGAAACTACCATGGTAAGAGGTTTGCAAGAGTTACTTTTTGCAAACCTGCAAGCATTGTTTATTAACACAATCCAATGTATCTATATTTTTTCTAGTTTAACGAAGAAATTGACGACATAACGGATAATATTCCGTTGATATTGGGTGGCTCTGCTGCTCCTGATAAGCAACCGATCAGCATAAGCGATCTTGATCTGCTCGATGACCTCACCGCTGATAAAGAGGTAAATTTACACACTTATATTATTTTGATGATAAATTTAAAAGTTTATTTGAAGATTAATTCTAATATTACGGCAATTGTTTGTGGCTGTTACAACATTCCTGCAATTTTTTGTGGCTGTCACAATATTACGACAATTGTTTGTAGCTGTCACAATATTACGACAATTGTTTGTGGCTGTCACAATATTGCGACAATTGTTTGTGACTGTCACAACATTACGACAATTTTTTGTGGCTGTCACAATATTGCGACAATTGTTTGTGGCTGTCACAATATTGAGACAATTGTTTGTGGCTGTCACAACATTACGACAACTGTTTGTGGCTGTCACAACATTACGACAATTGTTTGTGGCTTTCAAAACATTACGAAAATTGTTTGTAGCTGTCACAACATTGCGACAATTTTTTGTGGCTGTCACAATATTGCGACAATTGTTTCTGGCTGTCACAATATTGCGAAAATTGTTTGTGGCTGTCACAACATTACGACAATTGTTTGTGGCTGTCACAACATTACGACAATTGTTTGTTGTTGTAAAAGCTTCTGTGGGATGTAACTGGCCCTTCGCCCCGCAACCCAGTTTTTCCCCCATACGCTAAAATACTCTGAAACCTACTGTAAAGGTTTTTCTGGGATATGACTGATTTGTTTTCTTTGCTAACCAGTTCCCCCCTCCAAAGCGTTGGAATCCTTTAGGAGGGATCTGAGCTGTTCGATTGGCCAGCCGGCTTGGGAAGGTTGCCCCAGTTACCCATAGCCCTGCGTTGAGTTAGTTCTGATTTCGACCAATCCCGAGCTACTGAACTGAAATTATCCTGTCTCACTGCTGATTACATGTGTTGAACGGGATTCTTGGAAAATAAGAGAGAGAGTTGTTACTTTTGTTGTTATTGCTGTCTAAGCCAGAAACACCGGCATTTTTGGATAGATACTGCTGTACCGCGACACTCGATGAGACTGGCATAAGCGGTCTCTCGTTAAGATAGGCAGCGATTTCTTCCATTAACGTCCGTAGAAGTTCGTCGGTGAGATATGCGCGGCACGGCACTATAAAGTGAAATGCGGTCTTGACACTTCGAATCAATCTCTCCCAACTTCCTCCCCACCAAGGGGCGTCGGCGGCGTTAAAGGTCCAGCTAGACGCCGTTATCCGTAGCTGGTCATCCACCTGTCTTTGATTCCAGTCCTTTACGTAAGCCTGGATTTCGTTGTTGGCACCAATGAAGTTCGTTCCCTTATCGGATCTCATCGTATTGCTAGTGCCGAAACGAGCGATCTGTCGTCGTAGACATAAGACGAAGCTGTTAGTAGATAGATCGTTCACCATATCGAGATGGATAGCTCTACAAGTCATGCAGACAAAGATTACACACCATCTCTTGATTATAGTTCTAGCACGATATACTTCAATAGGGCCAAATAAATCCACACCAGTATTAGTAAAGGGTGGTTCATAAAAGCTTACTCGTTCCCTAGGTAATTCTGCCTCTCGCTGTGTTAAAGGCCTACTGAATACTTTCCTACAAGGTATGCAGTTCCTAAGAACTTGATTCAGAGCTCTACGTGGTTTATGAAAATAATAGCGGGTTCGAATCTCGCTAAGAACTCGTTCTCTACCAGCATGATACAGTTTACTGTGAACATCTACAATCATCTTGATTTGTACTTCAAGATTACTAATGAGTATAGGGAATTTAGTATCAAAAGATAATGGAGCATTGGTGAGTCTTCCTCCAACGCGTATTAACCCATCTATCATTGTGCTAGAGAAGCGATCCCTTAAGCGCATCTGCGGATTTCTTAATAGCAGAAAATACCTATCGGAATCCTCATAGCATTGCAATAGTCTCAGTAGCTGCTTATTAGTTTCTTCATGCTCCTGGTAGCTGATCTTCTCCTTTAGAAACCGGTCTGATATCTTGTACTTAGGTAGATCTTTAATAACATGAACTTGTGCAGATGTTACTAGAGCAGGATCACTAGTGTTCTTCTTCCTGGAGTAATGATGGTGAAAACATCTCTTTAAGTATGTGATAGCTTTACAGAGACGATTCCAGGAACTGTAATGATGCAGTGCTCTCTGCAGCAGGGGTGAGATTCCTTGCGAGACGTCTGGTATCTCAGATTTCCAATTTCTATCTCTAATTTCCACAACAGATTTGTTTGTGTCGAGGGATTGTGGATCCGAAGTATCGTTCTCGGAAACATGTAATACAGATAGATCGATAGCCGGTTTAAATAACTTCGATTTACTCGCCCGGGTTTTAGGTTTGACAGTCTCCGCTCCCTTGGCTTGTCTAATTTCCGCCGTAGTAAGGTGAGGAGGCCATTCGTCCTCTTCCTTGCTCAGGAAGTCGGGTCCACCCAACCAATCTGGAGTATCTATCAGTTCCTGTGGAGTTGCTCCTCTGGAGGCGATGTCAGCTGGGTTAATAGTACCAGGGCAATGTCTCCATTGATCTATCGTTGTGCGACTAAGAATAATGGCCACTCTGTTAGTAACAAAGACGCTGAACTGACAGACTTCATTCGTTATATATTCCAATACAAGTAAAGCGTCGGTCCAATAAACGGTTTTCTCCAGTGGATAATCGATCTGTTCTGTTACATTCCGTCCGATAGCGGTAGCGTATAATGCTGCTTTTAACTCCGCTCGAGGAACCTTAAGCTTGTTGTTAATCAATGCCTTAGAGGTAACCAAGGCAACTTTGATTCCATCCGGAGTTTCGACTCGCAGATATGCTACTATACCGATCCCCATATCGCTGGCGTCTCCAAATACATGGAGTTGATAGGAATATGTAGGGAGAACATGACCAAAATATGAACGGGAAATTATAAAGTTCTCGATGGCAGGTAGCGAATCCTCCCATTTCATCCATTTCTTTAATAGTTCTCCCTTGAGTGGATCGTCCCACGAGTGGTTTTCCAGCCACATTTGTTGTACTAAACTCCGAGCAATCAATATAACTGGGCTAATAAATCCCAAGGGATCGAAATAAGTGCTCAGAATACTTAAACAAATCCGTTTGGTCCGAACTGGATTATCTCGCTGTTTTAACTGAAAAAACAGGATGTCTCTTTCTGTGTCCCACTTCAAGCCTAGCGTCTTGGTTTCAGGAAGATCGTCCTTTATTAAGTCTAAGTCTTTCGCTCCGCGATCTTCTACCGGTATGGCTTCCAGAAACTCACGGGAGTTACTAGTGAATTTCGTCAGTCGAAATCCACCCTTTTTCAAACACTCTACCGTTCCTTTCGCGACAGCTATGGCTTCTTCTACTGATGGAAGGGACCTTAAATTGTCGTCCATATATATATTGCGCTTTATGTTATCTATCACCTCTTTGGAGAAGGCATCCCGGTTGTCATCCGCAGTGGTACGGACCACTGAGCAGGCGTTTGAAGGGCTTGATATAATCCCAAAAGCCTGGATGGTCATCCAGTACTCTACCGGTGTCTGGTTGAGATCTCCTTCAGGCCACCACAGGAATCTTAGGCTGTCTCTATCACGATCCAACGCCTTGACTTGTAGGAACATTCCTTCTATATCGGAGGCGAACGCGATGGAATATTGTCTTAATCTCAACAGTATCCCCAACAAAGATTGGAGCAAGTTGGGTCCTGGTAACAACTCGGAATTAAGGGATTGGCCCATATATAGGGCGGAGCCATCAAATACAACCCGTACTTCATGGGGTTTACCGGGTTTGGGAACATAATGATGTGTTAGATAATAAGTCCTTTCAGTTATTGGAGTTCCTTCCGGTACTCGCTCCGCATATCCCTTTGTGATAAATTTCTTCAACTGAGTTTGGTACATTTCCTTAGCTGAAGCGTTTGCCGTCAGACGTCGATGTAATTGATTGATTCTTTTCTCAGCCAAGGGCCTGTTATTTATAAATCTGGGTTCACGTTTTCGGAAGGGTAGTCCGATTTCATATCTACCTTGATCTTTTAAAAAACGTGTGGTTGTTTCCTGGATTTGCTTGGCTCTTTCTTCTTCGATCGACAGGGCTTTGTCGTATGAATTGGGTTCTACCAATTCTTGGGTAAAGAATCGTACGGCGAGTTCGTCCCGAGTTCTAGCGTTGTAGCGCTCTACCTCGTCATTAAGTTCGTCATTATAATTAGTGGATTCTGTTGGGCGAATCAGTTGACATAGGTTCGTTTGGGTTTTCCAAGTTTGGTTTTCGGTAAGTAGGTCAATTGTGTTCTCTTCTTCGAAGAGTTGGTAGATGTCGTCATTATCTGAGGAGTATGGTGTTCCCTCAGTTGGTTCGTCCACTTCGCTGTTTTCCTCTTCCCAATCACTTACCTGATCTATTTGGTCGTGTGACATTCTCTCTTCTAGAGTTCTACGGGAAGGGCCAGTGAAGTACCAACCTACTCTAGTTCTTACCGCATAAGTTTGCAGTGGCTGTGGTTGAGCAGGCCGTTTCTCTAATGTTTCGAGCGCCTCGTGCGCGTTTTGGCCGATAAGTATTTGCACTTCAGGATAATCTGTCTGGAATCGAGGTATCTTAAGATGTTGGACGCTCTCATCTTCGTCCCAATTATAAAGGTCTGCTTGAGTAGTAGCAAAGTTCTTTATAGCCACCATTTTTACTGACCTTACACCTTGTGTTCCTAACTTATCCTGGGGGGTGGACAACACACCTACATAGTAATCTGCCATCAGGGTAGATTTCCAAACCTGCATAATTCCTGACATATTCAATTTAGTCCGGAACTTGGGTTGTCCAGCAAAGATATCTTCGGCTAGTTCTTGATCGATGAATGTTCCTGTGCTGCCGGAGTCCAGGAGGGCGTTCACTATGTAGCTCTTGTTAAGACCGTGAACTCTTACCTGAACTACAGGAAATTCTCTGATTCCTACGTTGGAAGCTGGAGCTTTCCAAGATGGTTGTTTGGCGAAAGTAGTTTGGGGAAACTCCTCGTTGATGTCTTTTTCGTAAGTAAGTGCTCGATACACTGCGGTATTTATTAGATAACAGGATTCGTTGGCATCGGAGAATTCGTCTGTATAGAATCCTTCCCACTCAGAACCTTGGTCAGTGTCGTTCACATCACTGAATTGGACATGTAGTTCGGGCTCACTTACCTGACTCTGGTTGTCTCGTTCGAACTCACTGTGTAACAAGACGTGATGTTTCGCGCTACACTTTTCACACTTTATGTCGGAGTAACAGGTTCGCCGTTGGTGTCCTGGTCTGAGGCAATTATAGCATAACCGCTTGTCCCACACAACTGTACGTCTGTCTACAAGGGGTTTCTTTAGAAATTCCGCACACGCACTCAAACGGTGGGTCCCATCACACAGCGCACAGTTAGGTTTTATGTTACTTACTTTACCCTGGGTAGTATGCTGCACTCTCGTTCTTTCTTCGGGCTTTCTCCCGCGCATTCTGTTAGGAGACTGAGGAGGGGTCTTAGTAACCTGTTCTCTCCTATTGTTGGTTCGAGCTTTGTATTTACTTACGTCCTTGGAGGTTTTGTCAATATAATAAGATCGTTCGGTGTCTTTCCCGCTGTCTTCGTCTTGGGAAGCTTGGCTTTCGCCGTCGTCAGTGTAACACACCGGTGTTACTCTCCTCCTAGAAGTAGGTTTCTCACTTACCTTATTTTCCGATGTTTTCTCTCTGGACTGCTTGATGAGTTGTAATTTGACTTCACCATCTAAGAAAGACATGAGATCAGCCATGGTTGGACTTCGTCGTTGTTGTTCATTCATGTACAACACTTTCTTGTCCCAGCGTGTACATACTCCACCCTTTGGTAAAGTAGAGACTACGGCTCCAATAACCATGGAACTCTGGTATTCGTGCGACTTACCTAACCAGTCCAGTTGTCTACAGATCTCTTGTATTTCATCGGAAAACTCTATAATCCCACTACTAAGGAAGTGTCGGGGGGCTACTAACTTTGTATACAAATACTTAGCTATGTTATCTTTGTTACCATACCTGATGTTTAATGTATCCCAAACTTGTCTTAATCCTTCTGGATGTCCAATAAACTTTAACGCCATTAACTTGGGAGGTCCTTCCAAACACTTGATGAGGAATCTAAGTTTCTCTCCGTTAGATAGTACAGAATTCTGTATGCTATCTTTGTAATATTCGTTGAAAGGTAACCATTTCATCTCATCTCCATTGAATTTGACGATCTCTCCCACTTTGACCGCTTGGCGGGCTTCTGTTCTAGCCATCTGACGCGTAAAGCTTTCTTGGGCCATCGTGTTATTTAATATCGAATTATCGGTATATAAATTTCTCGGATCATTATCAGGTCTATAGGGAATATCATTAATAACAGGTCTATAATCACCCTTAATAGGGTTTGCTATAGGAGTTTCAACTTCACTAGCAGTATAGATGCGTGTAGGCTCCACACCTTGCGCATGTAATACTTCAGACCTAACGGGTTGACACAATGTTACAGGGGGCATTGGTATGCCTTTTTGTATATTGACTAATTTGTCGCGTTCTAGCGCGATACTTTGCTGCACTTCTTGCAACTCTGCTCTACTTTCCCTCACCGTTCCCTTAAGTTGGTGGACAGTCTCCTGCATCTGTCCTAACAGGAGATTCATCCCCCGCCGTCCCTCTTCCACCCACTCAACCGCCGAAGCGGGAGTCGCCAACATAGTAGCGGGCTGACGCGGGACGACGGGAGACAAATTATTGATTTCTCTCTCTGCTATCTGGACAGGGGTATTTGCATGGACTGTTCCACCGGGTACAGGCAGTGTAGTGCTATGTAAAGGGAATTTAGAGTTAAGCTCTGGAAGTGTAGGGGTCTCTAGCACAGAAGTGACTTTGGGAACTACAGGCCTAATTATTTCAGGTTCATCGACTATAGTAGGGAGTCTTTGGACCTGGATAAATTGTTCTATGGGTTCTGCACTACCCAAATCTGTGCTAGTTAGCTGTCTTTTAACAGCTGGGGGCAAATCAGGCAATTTACGACGGTAATATGTTTTTCTACGCCTACTTAGATGAGATCTATCTCCTCCGCCTTCAGGGTCGGTAGTATCGCCTTCCTCCGATGATGTGTACCCCTGGCGCTTGGGAGTAGATTTTCTCATCATCTGCATTTGATTAGCAGTAAACTGTTTATTTATACTGTCTTGTGTTTCTTGCAGATTCTCCAACTCCAATTGGATAGTCGCCTCAGACGCTCTCCGCTGTGCTTCTGCCACTTTTGCCTTTCTTTCGGCTTCTGTTTCCGCTGCTTCTGCTGCTGCTACCCTTCTTGTCTCTATCAGTTCTTTCTTTACTTGTTCTTCTCGGACTCTAGTGAGACGGAGTTTTTCATCACATTCAGCTTGGTTTGCAGCTAACATTTCGGCATCGATCGAGTCCAATATAAGCTTGGTTCCTTCACTATTAGGGGAAAGTCCATGCAGCCGTCTCCTCAACTCTTCGTCTCCTAGGAATCGCTGATAGTCGGACAAATAAATGTCGATAGCGTCTCTAGTTCGCGGTTTCTTGGCGGCCTCTTCGCTTTCCTCTTGTGCAAGGGTGACATCAGTTGGTTCGGTGATATTAGTTGGTTCTTCATAGGTTGATCTCTCAGCCAGCTGGGATTTCCACGTGGCCGTTTCCTGTACTTTGAGATCTACCCGATGTAACCAAGTTTTGACAGCAACCTGCAGCGACGTGTCCTGTCTTCTTTTGGAAGTTTCCTCAAAGGCTGAGAGGATTAGTCGAATGCGTAGGGTTCTTTCACGTACTTGGTATAGCAGCTCTTCCTGCTCTTGAGGTCCTTGAAGTTGTCGAAACAATTGTTCTTCCAAGCGCTCCAAGGAGCCGAAGAATCCCTGCACATATCCTGCTGCCGACCTCTTCCAAACAGCTGGATCCATTGTATCCTTTGCCACTCCCATCCTGTGTATTTCTTCCCAAGTAGCCTCGGACAGGTCCAACGGGAGTCCTAGTCCGGGAAAGTTCCATTGTGATTCAACAATAGATCTCAATTCTTCCCTGGCGTATCCCGCGTAATTATCTTGGGTCGCTCGCTTATTCTTCGCCCAGTCGGCTTGATGTTCCTCCACCGCAATGAATATAGTAGTTAGCACTGCAGCAGGAAGAGTAAGGAGGGGGTCCGAGTAGACTGTATCAGCCATCTGCACTCCATGTTCGGGAGTCAACTCTACAGTATCCGAACTGCTGGAGCTATCAGATCGCTGGGAAGTAGGTTCTTGACCAAGATGTTGCTGCGATAGGACAACTGCCTCTTGGTCCCGTTTTACTTGTGCCCGAGTGCCTATGATGGACCTATGGTGGACTAGCCTAGGGTCTGATACTACTGGAGGGATGACCTTTTTTACAGTAGGAGGTGAGCCGAACTTCTCTCTTATTCGCTCCACACTCCTATCTGAATCACAGATAGTGGTCTCGATCAGACTGTCCGACAGGTTTTGCTGAGTGTCAGACATGTTTAGTTATACAGTTGAATGTCTACTACTATAGTTTCAGTTAAAGCAAGTCTAGTAATTCAGTATGACCGCAAGCCTAGCGATTTATTACCGGTACCGTTACTCGGTGTAACGTGATATATACACAATATATTAGAATACCGGTATGCTTATAATATATAAGTGTTATTACAGACTAGATTTGTCACAGAGTACCGGTATAATTTTAGCACAAATATATATATATATAGTAGGCCTATAATGAATGCCGGTATACAGCTTACACTTATAGTATATAAGTATAATTCTGGACTAGAATTAATTACAGAGTACCGGTATGATTTCAGCTCAAATTTATAGAAATAAATATAATAAGCCTATGGTAAGTACCGGTATGTCAATTATTTTTAGAATAATTGAATTTCTGAATATTTTGGGGTTACTTCGTTACTTTAACTTACTTTATTACCGTTATTTAAGCAGTAGTCCAACTGACAGTGAGACCTAGTTGTTGTATGGCAGGCCTACTATTTATAAATCGTTTGAGTTGATTTATAATAGATATATACCCGTTTAAAAAGGGGTTTTGACAATATTTGAAATAAATGTTATTATTTCTGGGGAAGTCACTACACAGAAGCTGAGCGCTCTCAGTGAAGTGTTATTTATTTGACACTAAAACTGATAATTCTAATTTACCTAAGTTACTTAATACTACAAATTACTTACGATACGGGTGAGATCAATTCTCTAATTAAACACAACAAAATATTACGGACGAAATTTTTAGGGTAATTTTACAGGAAGTCTACAAACCAGTCTAACAAAGGGTTAGATTTCTGGCTATTACAAAGGACAGGGTACTACGGTATTTAAATAATAAGTAGTAGTAAATATATTGTACTGTCCAGATAGGAAAATACCACCGCCTGACGACCTATAACCGTATCGCTATAGGTACTACGTTATGTATCACGGATTGTTCCTATCCAGAAGCTAATAGAGCTAACGAATGTGCCTATCAACCACTTTACAACACAAATATACTGCCTACACTAATTACTTCGGAAGGCACTGTACTCTAAACCCTAAATTAGGTACAAGTACCGGTATAACAAATAATCAGTAGTTAAATATACTTGAACAGTTAAAAGAACCACGGCATCTGCTGGAGTGACCGAAGCACAAAGTCGTCAGTCTTTACCTACGCCAAGCAGCCCTGATGTAGTACCGGGGTTAGTTTAACTATAACGGTATGTATAACAAGCACAATTACTGTAGGAATAAACTTGGGGACATGAATGTTGCGAATAATCGCATAAACTCTGAATAATAAATATTACGCTACCCGTACAGAATACTCAAACAAATACAAACCAAACGCTGGCAGACTACTATTAAGCCTAAACAAACTACTGTATGTGCAGATTCTGAAACTGTTAGTTAGTATGCGTGCTAACACGGTAGTACGACTTACTCTTTAAGAGGGGATTGACCTTACAGTTATGACTGCCCCAACTTACTAACGGCACTTTATCAGACCAACTCTACACACGCAGCAATCCCTTCAGACCCAAAAATAGCTAGACAACAATCCAGCCTACAAATATTTGAGTAATAACTATTACGGTACCTGAACAGACCACACAAACAAACACAGGCTAAAACACTGGCAGACTACGATCAAGCCTAGATAAACTACAGTATATGCAGACTCTGAAACTGTTAGTTAGTATGCGTGCTAACACGGTAGTACGACTTACTCTTTAAGAGGGGATTGACCTTACAGTTATGACTGCCCCAACTTACTAACGGCACTTTATCAGACAAACTCTACACACGCCGCAATCTCTCCAAACCCAACCACAGTCAGACAGCAGCTCAGCCTACAATTATCTGAACAATCTGAGCAGGGTCACACGCCTTCTGCTCAATATTAACTTACTGGGAAATAAAACTGACAGAAATAAGTAAGCTCCAAAAGAAACAAGGGGTGTACAGTCCCTAATCTCTTAAACAGCCTACCGGTATACAATAATCAAATCGAATAATACTAAATGTACTTGTACAGCAGTACCGGTACCGGTGATGACAGTTAGGCCTACTGACCTACAAAGTACCGGTTCAATTTTACCAGTCACTACGGTATTTTTGTAACCTTATTGCCTACTGCAATAAGATTGTAAACTGTTACTGTTCGTCAGAACAGTATTAAACTGTATTTAATGCCTACACTTGCAACCTTATTGCTTACTGCAATAAGATTATAAACTGTTACTGTTCGCGCTTTTGAAGACCTTTAGCAGTTTAACCTGCCAAAATTTATATGTCTTCTAGTTAATTAAAACCACTTTAGCATACGACAATATTTTATGCTAATACGCAAAACATTAGCCGAAGTCAGCCCATGCGCGATCATTCACCCGATGGATCTACACCCGGGAGACTGAATTCGGATGCTTGAATTGTATTATTACAGTGTAAGGTTGCAGTGTATACCTAATGTATTATTCGATAGATCGTTAATAATTAATCTCTGACAGATATTATTGGCTTTCGGGAAATATTAACAGTTCCTTTAGGACGTGGCGCTTTATCTATTTAAACAGAACTAAGACTTATACTAAAACGCAACGATACTGCTTATGATTAAAGTATAAAGCGTATTCTTTAGGAAATACTTTGTTACCAATCACGATCATACACACTATTCTGCCGACAGTCAGTACATTTGATCACACATAAAGAGAGCAGTAATTGACTCACGTAGGGTCTGCTAAATAACATTGGATTCAATACACACCACATTAATATAAATCGCAATTGTTATGTATAGCCGGTCTCTCTAACCTGTAGTGTTATCAAGAAAATTGGGAATTGGGTGATTTATCCGTATTATCCAAATAGCAATATTTCCATCAACAAATAGGTACAATTAATAACTGACGGTAAAATAACAGTACAAACAATATGATTAATGCAATTAAATTAAGTAAGTAAAGTATCAAGGTGAGATGAGTGATTTAAGTCAGGTAACAGTTTATACTTTCGATAATTCAAGCAGTTTACTATAGTTCTTACTAAAATGCCGGTGTTTCTGGCTTAGACAGCAATAACAACAAAGTATCCAGAAAAAACAGTAAGACTGAACACTCTCCTTATGATCGGCAGAAAAGCTACACGTCGACAGGAAAAACCGCCCTGATTGGCCCAAGCCAAACAAAGAACCACGCGTCCAATGGCTGTTTCCATGTCAGCAACCAGCTGCTAGATGTCGTAATATGAATCATCACGGCTAAGCTGTGAAAGGTAGTTGGTGCATCACAAGTTTTTTGCCTTACCATGTCCGCCAAAACACGTATATAGCAGAATGATTTTTATGTCCGTTAAAACACCTGTAAAGGTACCTTGCGGGCGAGGGGAATATATATACAGTTAGAAAACCTTTTTAGAGTATTCCAGCGCCTGGGGGAGAACTGGCCAGCAAAGGCAAACGTATCAGTTATCCCACAAAAGCTTTTACAGTACCACAAGCCAAGCAAAGCACGACAGTTCTTTCCGGCTCTGCACCTGTTTGTTTGAAGGTCGCCGTCCGTGGGTCTCTACTCGCTAGCTGTGATTAATAGCTTAAACTGGGTGCCGCTTTGTCAGAAGGCGGTACACATCAATTGGATATCAGGCAAACATTTAAAATATGCTCAAATAGAAACGCCAGGGGCAGGTGATATTTTAATATCTCTATTAAGTTAAAACAACACAAGTGTGTTACCGTTCTATCTTACTTTAAAGTTGAAACCCTTTCTTAGTTTTTAAAAATGAATTCTCGCGCTCTCGTCACCGTAGTTATCATATTAAACAGTTAAGGTAGAACGGTTTGACCTCAGATGACTAATGAAATGAATAACATTATTTATCACCCAGTTATTTATCCGAGGGCAGTTAACAAACACGAGGCGAAGCCGAGGGTTTCGTTAACTCCCCGAGGATAAATAACTCGTAAAATAACTAAATAACTGGGTGATAAATATGTTGTCACCCGATCTCCACACGGGATAGGTTCTGCCAACCCAACATTTATAAAAGGGTTTTGTTTGGGGGACTAAGAATAAAAATGGGGCATGGAAATTTTGGGGGTACAATCATATACATTTACATTAGTTATTTATCCGTGGCAGATAACTAATTGTAAAGCAAATGTCTGGTTTTACGGTGATCTTCGAATAATAATTAATATATAAATTTATATAGTCCAAACCTAACTTAAGTAAGACATAAGGAAACGGTGTGGCGGTATAGCGGGATATTTTATTAAAAAATTGAGATATTAGCCTACTGAAAATTTCCCTGCCGCGTTCTCGAAACGTTGTTTCCAAAAACAAAACGCTGTGAGTGACTGGCATTGCATTTTCACAGCCCTGTCACCGCACCGCACTCTCACCGAGCTCGCATGACACCACAGTTTTAATTATGTTTTGTGCTTGACTATCAACAATAACCAAAACAACAAACAATCAATCATTGTGGGTACATTCTGATAACTGCATGTCAGCCATTAAGGCCGGTTTAAACGTGGCAACTTTTTGAGTAACTTTGTCGGCAACCAGTAATTTTTTTGGAGCAACTTAATTTATTCGCAGTTTAAAAGTGCAAATTTTACCAGCAACTTGGCCGGCAACTTTTTGAGCAACCTCGAGAATTTAATGTAAAATAGTTATCTCTTTAGAAACTAGGCAATTATTATATTATTACACAGCCTCCCAATAATTATGTAACATTTCGGATTCCCTCTGTCGCGCTATTTTACATTATCATAATTGTAAATTCTATACAAATTCTATAGGCCCCCTACCATGATCTTGCTACAGGTGTCATTTACATTTATGGAAGTGTTTGTAACCAGAATAAATCAAGGAAACATCGACACCTCAATAGTGGTTGGCAATTTCGGAACATAAAGGAATTATTCGAATTTTTTGAACAAACATGTGCATGGGCAATGTGCATGAGTAAGCCTAGTGTATCCATAATAATAAGTGAATATAAAACAACAATAGCTCAGTCAGACATGGCATAGATATAAGAATAAAATTCAAGTGGGGGTGAACAATAAACAACCATGGAATTCTTCCCAAAAAACAGATTTCATCTAATAATTTAATTTGATTATTCCGCTTTAATCCGTCCACTCAAATTGTTTCTTAAGTTGCCGTCAAATTTAAGCAACTTTTACGGCAACTTTTTTTACAGCAACTTCGTGTTTACACGGAGCAATAACTTGAGCGGCAACCTGGGTTGCTCTAAAATTTGCCAAAACCGGCCTTTGCTGTAGTAGCATATTAGTGAGCAAAACTGATGGTATGCAAACCTATTAAATCGAACACCACAACAATACTGTATCTGTAACATCCAATTGGATGACTGCAATACTTTTGAGTATGTTTGGATAACTTTTGTAAATTTTTATACAACCTTTGTTAACGAAAAAGGTTGGTGCCTACTGTCTGCTCGTCTGACAATACCGGTATACTGGTACGCAAACTGAAACTAGCACTAATATTGTTGATACCGGTACTGTACCTACAGAAGAGTTTTTGAAAAATGCGGCCTGATGTAATAATGGTTGCCATGTTACCTATAGAACTAATAGTTATCTTCCCATGGGTGGATAACTGGGTTGCCAGGTTACCCATAGAACTAATAGTTATTTTACCAAGGGGGATAACTAGATGATAACTGGGAGTAAAGGGTGACAACAAAAGTTGTATGTATTTAATTAAAATCATATTCGTAGAGGGAAGTTAATTATGTTTTGGCAACATGATATTTTAACAAAGTTAGTTAGCAAGCAAGTGTATGTATATCTTTCATAAACATTGCTTTCTTCAGTATTTTCAAATTATTAAATTATTTACGAAGCCACACAGATATCCACTGTGGCTATAAACTGGAATCTAAATCGACTGATCACAACCCCATTGACAGTAATAATGTGAATTTTTTATACATTCTTAGCCTGTGCAAGATACAGTATAATGAAAGTATAAGTTCTGTTGCAGATAGCCTACAAAGTTAACTGACACTCAGAGTTTGTAACTTGAGTAGTCAGATTTGTAACTGGACAGTCTGATCATCGAGATACTAAGTGTTAGGCCTACACGGTGCTCTATTTATTACTGGTTACTTGGATTTGAGGTTGGTCGATCGATTGGTTGCTTGGACTGAGTATTTGTAATTGAATGCTGGGATTTGTAACAATTTGTAAGAAATTATAACCAGGGACATCAAGTTGCGACAGGGTGCTCATATTTGAAACCAAACTTACTGATTTGTAATGAGGAAAACAGATTTGTAAATTTATTATTAATAATAATTGAGATATTACCAATTAACAACCAAGAAAAAATAACTTACACCAATCACCCCAGTATTACTGTACAGTAGTACAGTAGGTTTATTTATTTTTTTTATATTAATCAGTACATTGTGTATGCTTGTAATTTTAGCCGGAGTTCCAATTTCCATTGAAAGGTCCTGGAGGTTTTGGAGGAGGTGGGGGAGGAGGAGCTGTAGAAGAAGGACTAGGGGGTACGTCCCGAACCGCATCACCGCGCTTTTCATCTAATGCCTCATAGCCATTACCGGTATCTCTTGTATCCCGTAACAGCGGCTTCCCATCAACAGCCAATGCAACAAACAGCAGAACAGCGATTACTATATGTTGTAGTTGTAGCTGCATCTTTCCTGCAATTATAGAGATTGCAAACGAAAAACACTAATAACTTTTTTAATATTAAATTTTTAAACTGTAATTTTATTAACTACAGTAGATTACAACTTGTCTAAGTAATTTTAACAAATTTTAACACTAATGCTATCACACAATAAATTGTCAATTTTCTACATCATTGTGGCCTACAAATCAGGGGCGGACCGAGGGTGTGCTGTGCTGCTAAAATCTCCCCCCCCCCCCCCCCCCCCTACAATGATAAATGTCTTATCATAATTACAATATTTTTTAATAAAATTACAATAATTTTGTGGTTGTTGCATTTATAACTTTTAACTCGTATCCACTATGTTTGTTAGCTCTAAATTTTACCATAATTTTGTTGTAAATTTGGTAAATAGTGTTTCCAAACTATTGAAGGTCATTTTATTTATCAATGTTTTTTCTATTTTTTACCGTTTTCCGATAAAACACATTTTCTAGGACATGTTGAACACCATATACTGTACATTTGTTTGTTGCCGTTACCTTTTCCTACTTTATATGTTATATTTTAATGCTATCCTTAGTGCTTGTTTTAACTGATTTAACGTCCAATAAAAAATTCCAATTTCCCCTCCCCCCATTATAAATGTGCAGCATAAATTGCAATTATTTCGGTTCACAGAATTTTAAATAATTAAAATTATTTTGATTAAAATTAAACGCTTATAACGAGTACTATAAATTATATTGGCCTAAAGTTGTTAAACAATCATAAAGATGTTAAATAATCCCATGTTAAATAAGTACTGTACATATATGTTCTGGGATGATTTCATGAATCATGACATGGGCTCCTTGTTCGCGCTTTTGTAACTTTCACACTTTTACTAACAAACAATTAGTGCAACTTCAGAATTCCCACTCAAATCAGGCCAGTAACATCAAAATATATATAAACCATAAATATAACCCAAAGGGAGAGTAGTCCGATAAATATTGGCAGTATACAGCACTCCAGCCCTCTGGCAGGATTGCATTTATCGGGTATGATTCCCCATACCTCCCGACTTTTTATGTGGGATTGTTTTAATTAATGTTGGTTAGGGTAAAACAGCATTTGCATCATTTAATGGAAATTAATTATTTTATAACGAACCTGCCTATTAATAGGCCAGGGTAGTTCTTGTCAAGAGTTGAGCCGTTTAAAAACACGATGTGGTTGTGTGTGTGTGTGTGTATTGTATATATATATATACAGTATATGTATAACCATCCAATATCTCAAAAACTCAAGCAGGTACGCAAACATTTTAATAACAAACTCTCCATAAATTTTGGTTGCGCACAAGACTGTATATTTTTTGTGGCGTTTCGATCACGGGGTCACTGAAAAATAGCGGTTTTGAAAATTTAATGTCGAATTTCACCGATTTCAACTCGTCGAGTATGCACCAACTTTTTTATTTGAGATATTCAGTCATCTGAGCAACATATTTGAGCCTCAGAATCTTTTCAAATATCGCCAATCTCGCACAGAACGTCGCCAAAATTTGTTAGTCCGGCAAAAAAACGCACAAATTCGTCTAAAAGAGTAAATTATTTAGTTGCGGAATAATATGATTCAACTAGAAAAGCCAGACAGCTGGCTGTAAGGAGACCGTCCATATAGACAAACGTAGTGTAGTTGTGTCCCTCCTCATTCATTATCATCAACTCCCTCCCACCTAACATAGCAGTGAGTAACCTTATAGATTATTGTCATTGGATTCACTGGGAAGAGCTATTCATCTGGTGGGGTAATACATTATACAAACTTACAGTTGATGTTTGATTACTGTCTGGGTTAGAGTGAGATAGTAATAATTTTGGCAAGTAATATACTTCTCTGCAGTTTGGGCTATTTCAATAAATAGTAGTAGCTTACTAGGCCCACATGAATACCAGCAGCTGGTGTTTCTATCGTTGAGTTGATGGCAATTTATCGTGTTTTCATTTTCGCTCACTCAGGGTACTGGTTTGAGGGGCAGGTTCGTTTAAAGCCAGCTTGCTGGTAGTATAAGATGTAAATAATTATACTTAAAAATTATACAGCTATAATTCCCATATCCCATTCGATTATAGTTTTTAATTAGTCATTAGCTATAAGAAATGTGTAATTATACAGCAATTAGAACGAATTACAATAATTAGAAAAGTAATTAAGTTATCAAAATGCAACCGTCTCTCTATACATGTACTGTACTTCCAGCTCCCTCATTCATTGGGATGCTTGCTATTGCCTAGCCTAGCTGCTGGCGCTGGGAACCAGTCCAACTATAGTTTTAGAAATACAGTATTTAGAAACACGCAATCAAATTTTTCTCTCTTTTTTTGTTCTTAACCCTTTCCGGCCGACTGTATATTTTTGTATACACTGAATTTATTTCACTACGGATTGCATAATTTTAACTGATTATAGTTGGTTTCATCCAATTGTGGCACTATCACACTTCCTTTACTTATAAATTACCGATTCTGATTGGATAATTGTAGTAGAAGGTTTCAATGAACGATTTTAGATGCCGTGTTTTCAGGTATTGACATGATGACTACCTGGTATAGGAAAGATGGTTACTTAAACGCTTTGGCAAAGCGATATTGAGAATTTTGATTATTTATTCCAAAGATGGATTGTCCAATGAGATAATAATATTTCCAGGATAAACTTTACAGTACATGTAGGCTGGTAGTGTTATTGATAAACCACTTTATACATTACATATTTTATTATTATTATTATATTTATACATATGATTCAGCCACCGTTTGGGTGATGTGGTGCATCCACCATTGGGGTGTAGGCCTAGATGTGGTGCAGCCACCATAGGGGAGTCGATGTTGACCATTGGGGTGTGGATGTGGCGCAGCCACCATGGGGAGTAGATGTTGACCATAGGGTAGTAGAGGTGATGCAGCCACCATTGTGGATAGATGTGGTGCAGTCACCATTGGAGAGTAGATGTGGAACAGCCTCCATTGTTGAGTAGATGTGGCGTAGCCACCATAGGGGAGTAGATGTTGACCATTGAGCCTTGGGAATAGATGTGATGCAGCCACATCTAAGCCATCAGCCACAGTAAGTTCTTTCGAGCCACAGTGGAAAGTGTATTTTTATACGGGGGTGAGACCTGGACACTGACTAAATCACTTGAACAACGAATTGATGGTTGCTACACAAGACTACTAAAGGCAGCCCTAAACATCAGCTGGAGACAACACATGACAAACGCCGAGCTTTATGGTACAATACCACCTGTATCAACCACCCTCCGTGAACGCAGATTAAGATTCAGTGGGCACTGCTGGCGAAGTAAAGACGAGATCATACCAGATCTACTTCTCTGGCAACCAACTCATGGAAAGCGTAGTCGTGGACGACCTGCCATAACATATATACAGTAGATCAACTTGAAAGGGATACTGAACTTGGGAGAAACGAAATTGCGACAACTATGGAGAATCGGGAAGCCTGGAAGGATCTCATTTCCACTGTCCGAGTTCGCTCGACCTAGTAGTAGTAGTAGTATTAAATATTAATTTTTTTCGAATTACAGCCAATTTCTGTCAGATGGACTTCTCAAAGTATACAATCGAAGTTTACCAGGTTTTAAATTTTGTTGCACAATATTCGTTGTTGTTGTTGACAATGTTGTTGTGATAAAATTGTACACTAAGGTTAACTGAATGAATGGTAAGGTTCACTGAATGAATGGTAAGGTTCACATAACACGTTAATACTCTATGAAGTTAAAGAGTTGTTGCTAACCTTTGTTAATAATTTTTGACTTCATATACAGAATGCAGTAACAATATTTAGTGCAGCTGTTTAATAGTTGTTCCACAACACAAAACAATCATGTAGGCCCTAATAACTGTTATGTCAACAGTTAGAATATGAGGATGTGGCGTTTACGTAAAGACTATATCATTTGAAAATAATTGGATAAGTCAATGAGACACAGCTGCAAGCAATTAAACATATCCAAGACTGAAGACTAATGGCATTCATAATTTAAAAAAACACTCAATGAAAATGGTGACATATTATTTCATAATTAGAATATTATGGAGAAACAAAAAGTGACTTGTTTTTAGCACTTCACTGCTGTCAGTCAAATAAATTACATGTCTAATAGATTAAGGCATAAACATAGCATCGCATAGACACGTACAGTAGTTGTTGCCAAATTGTTGACAACCTTTGTTAACGAAAAAGGTTGGTGCCTACTGTCTGCTCGTCTGACAATACCGGTATACTGGTACGCAAACTGAAACTAGCACTAATATTGGTGATACCGGTACTGTACCTACAGAAGAGTTTTTGAAAAATGCGGCCTGATGTAATAATGGTTGCCATGTTACCTATAGAACTAATACAGTAGTTATCTTCCCATGGGTGGATAACTGGGTTGCCAGGTTACCCATAGAACTAATAGTTATTTTACCAAGGGGGATAACTAGATGATAACTGGGAGTAAAGGGTGACAACAAAAGTTGTATGTATTTAATTAAAATCATATTCGTAGAGGGAAGTTAATTATGTTTTGGCAACATGATATTTTAACAAAGTTAGTTAGCAAGCAAGTGTATGTATATCTTTCATAAACATTGCTTTCTTCAGTATTTTCAAATTATTAAATTATTTACGAAGCCACACAGATATCCACTGTGGCTATAAACTGGAATCTAAATCGACTGATCCCAACCCCATTGACAGTAATAATGTGAATTTTTTATACATTCTTAGCCTGTGCAAGATACAGTATAATGAAAGTATAAGTTCTGTTGCAGATAGCCTACAAAGTTAACTGACACTCAGAGTTTGTAACTTGAGTAGTCAGATTTGAAACTGGACAGTCTGATCATCGAGATACTAAGTGTTAGGCCTACACGGTGCTCTATTTATTACTGGTTACTTGGATTTGAGGTTGGTCGATCGATTGGTTGCTTGGACTGAGTATTTGTAATTGAATGCTGGGATTTGTAACAATTTGTAAGAAATTATAACCAGGGACATCAAGTTGCGACAGGGTGCTCATATTTGAAACCAAACTTACTGATTTGTAATGAGGAAAACAGATTTGTAAATTTATTATTAATAATAATTGAGATATTACCAATTAACAACCAAGAAAAAATAACTTACACCAATCACCCCAGTATTACTGTACACTGTACAGTAGTACAGTAGGTTTATTTATTTTTTTTATATTAATCAGTACATTGTGTATGCTTGTAATTTTAGCCGGAGTTCCAATTTCCATTGAAAGGTCCTGGAGGTTTTGGAGGAGGTGGGGGAGGAGGAGCTGTAGAAGAAGGACTAGGGGGTACGTCCCGAACCGCATCACCGCGCTTTTCATCTAATGCCTCATAGCCATTACCGGTATCTCTTGTATCCCGTAACAGCGGCTTCCCATCAACAGCCAATGCAACAAACAGCAGAACAGCGATTACTATATGTTGTAGTTGTAGCTGCATCTTTCCTGCAATTATAGAGATTGCAAACGAAAAACACTAATAACTTTTTTAATATTAAATTTTTAAACTGTAATTTTATTAACTACAGTAGATTACAACTTGTCTAAGTAATTTTAACAAATTTTAACACTAATGCTATCACACAATAAATTGTCAATTTTCTACATCATTGTGGCCTACAAATCAGGGGCGGACCGAGGGTGTGCTGTGCTGCTAAAATCTCCCCCCCCCCCCCCCCCCCCCCCCCTACAATGATAAATGTCTTATCATAATTACAATATTTTTTAATAAAATTACAATAATTTTGTGGTTGTTGCATTTATAACTTTTAACTCGTATCCACTATGTTTGTTAGCTCTAAATTTTACCATAATTTTGTTGTAAATTTGGTAAATAGTGTTTCCAAACTATTGAAGGTCATTTTATTTATCAATGTTTTTTCTATTTTTTACCGTTTTCCGATAAAACACATTTTCTAGGACATGTTGAACACCATATACTGTACATTTGTTTGTTGCCGTTACCTTTTCCTACTTTATATGTTATATTTTAATGCTATCCTTGGTGCTTGTTTTAACTGATTTAACGTCCAATAAAAAATTCCAATTTCCCCTCCCCCCATTATAAATGTGCAGCATAAATTGCAATTATTTCGGTTCACAGAATTTTAAATAATTAAAATTATTTTTATTAAAATTAAACGCTTATAACGAGTACTATAAATTATATTGGCCTAAAGTTGTTAAACAATCATAAAGATGTTAAATAATCCCATGTTAAATAAGTACTGTACATATATGTTCTGGGATGATTTCATGAATCATGACATGGGCTCCTTGTTCGCGCTTTTGTAACTTTCACACTTTTACTAACAAACAATTAGTGCAACTTCAGAATTCCCACTCAAATCAGGCCAGTAACATCAAAATATATATAAACCATAAATATAACCCAAAGGGAGAGTAGTCCGATAAATATTGGCAGTATACAGCACTCCAGCCCTCTGGCAGGATTGCATTTATCGGGTATGATTCCCCATACCTCCCGACTTTTTATGTGGGATTGTTTTAATTAATGTTGGTTAGGGTAAAACAGCATTTGCATCATTTAATGGAAATTAATTATTTTATAACGAACCTGCCTATTAATAGGCCAGGGTAGTTCTTGTCAAGAGTTGAGCCGTTTAAAAACACGATGTGGTTGTGTGTGTGTGTATGTATAACCATCCAATATCTCAAAAACTCAAGCAGGTACGCAAAAATTTTAATAACAAACTCTCCATAAATTTTGGTTGCGCACAAGACTGTATATTTTTTGTGGCGTTTCGATCACGGGGTCACTGAAAAATAGCGGTTTTGAAAATTTAAAGTCGAATTTCACCGATTTCAACTCGTCGAGTAGGCACCAACTTTTTTATTTGAGATATTCAGTCATCTGAGCAACATATTTGAGCCTCAGAATCTTTTCAAATATCGCCAATCTCGCACAGAACGTCGCCAAAATTTGTTAGTCCGGCAAAAAAACGCACAAATTCGTCTAAAAGAGTAAATTATTTAGTTGCGGAATAATATGATTCAACTAGAAAAGCCAGCCAGCTGGCTGTAAGGAGACCGTCCATATAGACAAACGTAGTGTTAGTTGTGTCCCTCCTCATTCATTATCATCAACTCCCTCCCACCTAACATAGCAGTGAGTAACCTTATAGATTATTGTCATTGGATTCACTGGGAAGAGCTATTCATCTGGTGGGGTAATACATTATACAAACTTACAGTTGATGTTTGATTACTGTCTGGGTTAGAGTGAGATAGTAATAATTTTGGCAAGTAATATACTTCTCTGCAGTTTGGGCTATTTCAATAAATAGTAGTAGCTTACTAGGCCCACATGAATACCAGCAGCTGGTGTTTCTATCGTTGAGTTGATGGCAATTTATCGTGTTTTCATTTTCGCTCACTCAGGGTACTGGTTTGAGGGGCAGGTTCGTTTAAAGCCAGCTTGCTGGTAGTATAAGATGTAAATAATTATACTTAAAAATTATACAGCTATAATTCCCATATCCCATTTGATTATAGTTATTAATTAGTGATTAGCTTTAAGAAATGTGTAATTATACAGCAATTAGAACGAATTACAATAATTAGAAAAGTAATTAAGTTATCAAAATGCAACCGTCTCTCTATAGGCCTACATGTACTGTTCTTCCAGCTCCCTCATTCATTGGGATTTTTGCTATTGCCTAGCCTAGCTGCTTGCGCTGGGAACCAGTCCAACTATAGTTTTAGAACTACAGTATTTAGAAACACGCTATCAAATTTTTCTCTCTTTTTTGTTCTTAATGCTTTTGCCTTTTTGTCGTGCTAATACTTTGCTGTTATTATTTTCTGTTGGTTAATTAGCTACTGCGGTGTTATTATACCCATATCTTTGCAGATGTTGTGATGGTGCATTAAATATATATTAACTAATTATACAAAATACTTCTACTATTAAATAGGAATTTTTTTCGAATTACAGCCAATTTCGCTCAGATGGACTTCTCAAAGTATACAATCGAAGTTTACCAGGTTGTAAATTTTGGTGCACAATATTCGTTGTTGTTGTTGACAATGTTGTTGTGATAAAATTGTACACTAAGGTTAACTGAATGAATGGTAAGGTTCACTGAATGAATGGTAAGGTTCACATAACACGTTAATACTCAATGAAGTTAAAGAGTTGTTGCTAACCTTTGTTAATAATTTTTGACTTCATATACAGAATGCAGTAACAATATTTAGTGCAGCAGTTTAGTTTAATAATTGTTCCACAACACAAAACAATTATGTAGGCCCTAATAATTGTCAACAGTTAGAATATGAGGATGTGGCGTTTACGTAAAGACTATATTATTTGAAAATAATTGGATAAGTTAATGGGACACAGCTGCAAGCAATTAAACACATCCAAGACTGAAGACTAATGGCATTCATAATTTAAAAAAACACTCAATGAAAATGGTGACATATTATTTCATAATTAGAATATTATGGAGAAACAAAAAGTGACTTGTTTTTAGCACTTCACTGCTGTCAGTCAAATAAAATACATGTGTAATAGATTAAGGCATAAACATAGCATCGTATAGACACGTACAGTAGTTGTAGCCAAAGTGCAGCAGTTAAATGTCAATAAACATTTTGCGAATAGCATTGCCAATTGCGGTATTGAGCCTAAACTTATTTCATACAGTATTGTCTGTAAGTGCACAATTAGCAGTCCATAATGTTAATGAATATTTGTGTCGACTTTGTCCGGTGTGGACTGGCGACTGGCGAGGTTGACACAAAAATACATTGGCTTGGGGCACGGCCTATACAATACAATAGGCCTAGGGTTGGTGCGCGAAAAAATGTTGAGCTATAGAAACAAGTGAATGAGGGGTAAAAAGGTGCCATGAATCGAGTGGCGGGGTGTGTTTTTTGGTAAAAACACGAGGGAACGGTCGAAATGGCTGGTTTAATTAAACGCTCAAAACCTATTTTGAAAAGCGACTGTGATTGGCTGCTAAAAATTTGACGTCACTACAAAGTCATCTGATAATTATCAATCTTTATATCAGGAGGCCCCTATCAATGATGTTATCAGTTGATCCTGGAAGTATATTAGAGTTTCAATTCAAATGGATCAACAAACTACAGAAACAATTTGGACATACACCAAAAGACAAATTTTGTTGATTATTTATTGGAGACCTGAGTTGGAGAAACATTTAGAAATGATGATGGATACATGTGAGTCTTGTCTAATACGTAAAAAATTGTTTCTAAGACCCCAAGATCCCTTACTATAATAAATGTAAAAAATTGTGACAGACCAGTTGTTAGTATGCCAATGGTATCACAGTTTGATGATACTTAAAACTATGGAAATACAAGTGCTCTAATGCTCTAATCTAATTGAGAAATGGGTTGCTTATTTTTGGTGTTATATGGTGGCACTGAAGGGCCACTTAGGTAATATTTTTTTATGTTTTGCTTGAAACGAATATTAAGACCAAAAAAGGTCTTAATTTTCTTATTACGAACTTTAAGACCAAATAAAAGGTCTTAAACTTCGTATTACGAACTTTAAGACCAAATAAAAGGTCTTAATTTTCGTATTACGAAGTTTAAGACCATAAAAGGTCTTAAACTTCGTATTACGAACTTTAAGACCAAATAAAAGGTCTTAAACTTCGTATTACGAACTTTAAGACCAAATAAAAGGTCTTAAACTTCGTATTACGAACTTTAAGACCAAATAAAAGGTCTTAATTTTCGTATTACGAAGTTTAAGACCATAAAAGGTCTTAAACTTCGTATTACGAACTTTAAGACCAAATAAAAGGTCTTAAACTTCGTATTACGAACTTTAAGACCAAATAAAAGGTCTTAAACTTCGTATTACGAACTTTAAGACCAAAAATTTGGATTGGGTAAGTTTCTGAATGTAGTAGAGGGAAATTCAAACAGGTGCCATGATGTCACTGTGGAACTGCAGTGCCATGGCCTTGCGGTACTGTTTTGACTAGAGTCAGAGATTGATAGATACATATAATCATGTACATGGTAGGTCTAGGCCTACAGTATGTGTGCCGAAATTAATTGATTGTACACATCCAACATCACTGAGTCACGAATCAGTTAACATCTGCAGTGAAAGCTTTACAGCTACAACTGCCACTGCTCAGCTCACTGCACAGAAACAAGCAGCAAGCACCTTATCTTATACACGTCAGCAGTCTACAGGTCTAGGCCTATTTAAATTGTATTACTACTCTCAGTTACTCAGTACAGCAGTACATTGTGGAATGTGGATTGGTTATGAGTACTTCCAGCTCAAATTCTGGTGACGATTTTCAGCCGGGAGAAAGCAGCGAAGAGACACAAAATAAAATTTCGCGGAGAGGCAACAAACTTATTCAGGGTATTGTCAGACGAATTAGAGAAAAAAATTCCCGGTATTACTACAATAAGCAGGCGGAGAGAGCCGTTAAATCAGTCGCTCAGGTAAAACAGGGAGCAGTTGGAAATTCCAACGCGTCACGCACTACACGCCGTGTAGAGGTCGGGTGGAAGGATCGTTATATTCATAAATCTGAACTTATTCTGCGAACTGTTCGCTTATCCGAAGGTGGGGGAATTCGCATTCTTCCAAAAATTCCAAAGGGAGAAACCCTGAATGATATACTTGAAAAAGGTATTGATTTGTTCTTTCCTAGTCCTCGAGGTCCGAAAGAGGACTTTCACTTTACACTACTTAACTGGTCGAATGAAGTTTGTACTGATTTGACACAGACTATTGACGATTGTTATATAAAATCTGGTTTGCGGATTGCGAGGTTTTATATCACTACATCTCGAAAAGGAATGATATCCCCAAAAGCCCCAATGTTAAACCCGGAAGTCCCTATGTTAACCCCGGAAGTCCCGATGTTAACCCCGGAAGTCCCGATGATAAACCCAGAAGCCACAATGATAAACCCGGAAGTTCTGATGTTAAACCCGGAAGTCCCGATGATAACCCCGGAAGTCCCGATGTTAACCCCGGAAGTCCCGATAATAAACCCAGAAGCCCCGATGATAAACCCGGAAGTTCTGATGTTAAACCCGGAAGTCCCGATGATAAACCCAGAAGCCCCGATGATACACCCGGAAGTTCCGATGATAAACCCGGAAGTTCCGATGATAAACCTAGAACCTCCAGAAAATGTTGAGAATTCCATTACGGTTCCCAATTATCAACTGAGGCCAAGAGAGAATGTCCGTGCTCCTTCGCGGTTTGGGTTTGATACTTCCGGCAGTTTCGCGGGATGTGGGGATTTAGGAAATGATCGTGATATTGCGGAGGAAGATTTTGTTGAAGAAAAACTTTGCATAAATCGAAGCGGTGTGTTGTGGGATATGATAAATTACTTTAAGCACGAAGGGATTATTGAAGTTCCAATTAAAGTGGAATTTGTCAATGAAATGGGAGAAGATTTTTATGGAGTTTCACGTGAAGCATATACACTATTTTGGCAACGTTTTTTTGAGAGCTGTGCTGATGGAGAAACCTATAGAGTTCCTGCACTCATGCCGGAACTACAAATAGGCGAATGGCAGAGTATAGGAAGGATCCTCGTTAAAGGCTACAAGGACTGTAAAGTTTTCCCAATTATGATGGCACCGGCATTTTTTATTGCTTTGGTCTATGGAGAGTCTGCTCTCAATGAAGATATAATATTAACATCTTTTTCACCATATTTGTCCACCTATGAGTCTGCAGTCTTTGAACAAGCTCTGCTCCCTGTGATACTACCCGATGATACTAGAGATGAATTACTCGATATATTGGATCGATTCGGTTATCACTCTGTTTTACCCTCAGATGGGAATTATCGACCCTTAATAGTCCAAGCAGCACTCAAGCAGTTGATCCAGGAGCCTAAATATGCCCTCGAAAATATATCACTCATTGCTCGTAACTATTTCCTGGAAATGTTTCCGACTGTTAATTCAATTCTGCATTTATATGCTTCAAAGAAAGCAACAGTGGCAAATATAGTACCACTTTTTGACAATGTCAACCCAACAAGTGAGGCGGAGTGTAGAGCTTTCCGGTTTCTAATGCAGTATGTGAAATCGCAGGATGAGAGTGGATTAAAGAAGCTGCTCCGTTTTATTACGGGTTCTGATGTCATAACAGTTGTGGAAATAATAGTCTCATTCGTTTCCCTAGATGGGTTTGCACGGCGTCCTGTAGCACGTACTTGTGGTGCAGTGTTGGAGTTGCCTCATAGCTACAAATTCTATCGTCAACTCAGGGGAGAATTTGATTTTATTCTGTCTCATATTGACAACTTATCATTTGATATAATGTAATAAATAGTCAATATACATATTGTACTAATGTCATCTCTAGAATGAACGCCGAATATTCTTATAAAGAGCTGGATTGAGATAGACTATTACTGTATTGAACATACTATATACATATCGGTAATCATAACTCATTCATTGTTACCCTGGCCTTGTACTAGGGAGATGGTAGACTATTTAGTATCTATCCATATAATTCATACACAATATTTCAATGTTTTATTTCGTTGTTTATAGTTTTACTTCGTTGTTTATGAAGCACTTTATGAGAGAACAGTACTCGACTGTTTTGCAAATCGGTGGTCATGGATGGAAGTGTGGTGGTGGTCAGACACATCTCTCCGGAGGTCGTGGGTTCGATCCCCACACGTGTGCCAGTTTTCATTTCGGGGCGAAGTTTTACTAAGTTTCAGTTTAACCCTTTTTCGGCCCTTGGGGGGGAGGGGGGGGGGGGGGGTGGGGCTGCGGGTATCCTGGTAGCGCTTTTGGTGCGCTATTTTTAAACTCAAAAATCATTCCATCCCCATATATTATGTTCATAATAATGACCATAATGTAATGTAATTATATCTCTTGGCAGTTACGTAAAAGACAGCCACCCTTAAACTATATTCAATATCCAAATATAATATACATATATAAACATTTACAAACATTATTAAACAAAAGCAATATTCGTAGAATATATATTAGTTAACCCTATTTGGCGAGCCTATCCAGCAGCCATTTTCAAAAGTTTCTATGGCTCACTAAAATTAATTTATTTGCTGTATAAATGAAATGGGCCAGATAGGATTAACGTACCTTTAAAATGGTTTCAATATTTCGTTTAATTTCAAGTACAAATCAATAGCCTGATTGAGAGATTTTGGAGGTCTAGGGCAGTTTCCATCACCAAATAGTGTCTCAAGCAACTGAATGAAGTCTGTAGAACAACCGTGATCATAGAATGGTTTAGTAAATTCTTCTGCTAAGGAACTTAGTTCTTCACCAGTGACTGGCAAGGGCAATCCACAGTCTTGCTTTCCGAAACGTTCGGGCGAGCAGTAAAGCACATCTGGTATACCACCTAAAAAGTGTATTTTCCGATTACGTCTCATTCTATGAGTATTCCAGTTATACACAAAAACATCGAGCTGTATTTGTAATAACTTAAAGAAACAGTACCGTAAACACTGTTGATGCAGTTCGTCGTTTGGAAAATAAGTTCCATTATTAATCATTAAATTAAAGGTTTCTATCCAAAATTGAGAAATCGATTGTCCCATTCTCTGTTCCCGCATCTACACGTATCAAGAATGGCTGCCGGTTCCCTTTTTGCAGAAAGTCGAAATATAGAGTTGACACAACATCAGGATCATTATTGGATGGTAAAACATTCAGCCATATAATTTTCCTGGAAAACCCATCAACTGCAGCATGTATAGGGAAACCGTAGGGTTTCAATTTGTCATACCCATCTATATGTAAGCAGTACATGGGTCCACCTGAGCCATATGCACCACGACGTTGCAACGAGTTCTTTATCCTCATGTCAACACCTTCTGGATCCACATATTTAAGTATATCTCGAACAGTCTCATGTGGAATATTAATTCCATATCGACTTCTCACCCGTTTGCGAATCGCCCTGTAGCCACAATTCATACCACCATGTTGAACAAGTTCATCAACTACAGCAGCTACAACTTCTTCCCCACACTCGTGATATGATCGATTTCTCAGGTTTAATCGCGCCTTATAACGCTTCAATGTCCGCTCTCCAATAGTGACCTTATGGCGAAACTTAAGTACATCCAAAATCTCTCGCAGTTGAAAGCCATCATTAAAGTATTTGGTTAAAAGCTGATCGATACCGGTACTCATTATTTATCAGACATACAAACATATGTAACTATAAAGACTACAGTAGTACATCAAATAGGCCTACACATACATAGCCAATGGGTCTATACTATACATGTTGCATTAGCCCTGTCACAAACTCAGCCAGTTGTACAATCACTGTGACAGCATATAATTTGAATTTCCCTCTATTCATCCAATCCAAATAGTCTTAATTTTCGTTGATGAATTATTTCACTATAAGGTAGCATTTGTAGTTTAACTTTAACGTAAAAACTTTTGAAAATCCGACGTATTTTGATTAAGTTACAGTAATGTAATATGCCTATTCATATTTGTACACATAAAACCTTTAGGTACTCTCGTGGCGTAGTGGTCAGATGGTTAAGGCGTTGGTTACATTACGTAGGTTACGAGTTCGAATCCCAGTCGGGAAATTTGTATTTTGGGGCCATTTATTTTCGTGTGGTGCTAATTGGTAGGCCAATGAGAAGCGTACAGCGTAGCGAATAATGAGCCAGGCCAATCATAGGGCATAAATTATCTTATTGCTCAAATGTGAGGCAGTGGAAAATTCTGTTAGGATTCCATGTCCCAGATTTAGTGTAAGGGCCGGACTGCGTTGAACGATGAGCTGGGCCAATCATAGAGCACGAAGCACTTCATTGCTCAATGGTGAAGCTGTGGAAAATTCTGTTTAGTTTCCATGTGCAATTTCTAGTATAAAAAGGCCGGTTTGCCTTCGGTTATCACCTTCACTTCCCTTGTAAACCACCCTGATATTATTTTAAAATTAGTTTATTCGGTTTCTTGTTGAAACTTCGTTTGATAATTCTTTGTAAAACTGTAAATATACTGCAATTTCCTGACATGTTTTCTTTTGGTCCGACTTCGGGACAGCCGAACACCAGGGAGATGGCAGCCTAGATCGTTAGGCCGTAAGCAACGCAGGGAAGGGATGTCCACAACACGCTAGCGCCCACATTGGATCGACCGCGCACCCCCTTTGCCCCTTCGAAATACTCCACTTGCTATGCAGCGCCCGCTTTGTGAGAAGGTAAGACTTTGTTCGACGCCCTTGCCCGCCGTAAGACCTATAGATCAGGGTAAGCGTGACACCACACTGGACGCCGCAAATTTAGGATCAAATAATTATATCCAGACAACCCCCCCTTTGTCAAGTCCTACGAACCCCTGGGTTAACCTGTACTTCCTACAGGTGCGAACTATTGCCATTCGTCAGTACGCGAGTACATATTAGGTACGGACAGCATATGTTCCATAATTTAGTGAGTCGTAGCACTGACTGTTTGGTACCGGTTCGCTTTGTAGAACGTACATTAGTACCCCCCCCCCCCTGTCTGGAGTTAGCTATTTGATCAGGCAAGGAGTATTTCTGCTACCGGCACACTGCTTGGCCTAGGGAGGTTTATTAATATCCTACCGCGCCTTGCCACGTACTGATAGGTATTGCTGCTAACTACCGCAGCAACAAAGTTCTAGAATTAAATTAGTATACCAGATCAGCTAACGTACGGTAGCGAAGTACGGAAGGAGACAACTTACGAGATCCCTATAGTTGAACACCCGGAGATCTGATTAATTCAAGTTCATAATTATACTTATATATACTATAAGTGTAAGCTGTCTACCGGTATTCACGATAGGCCTATTATATATTTATATATATTTGTGCTAAAAAATTATATACCGGTACTCTGTGACAAAACTAGTCTGTACTAATACTTATCTATATTATAAGCGTATACCGGTATTCTAATATACTGTATATAAATATCACCGGTACACTGAGTAGCAGTATCGGTAATTAATTATTAGGCCAACAGTGATACGGAATTACTAGACTTGCTTTAACTGTATTTATAGCCGTAGGCATTCAACTGTGTAAACAAACATGTCAGACGCAACCCAATCACTGTCAGATAGTCTCTTAGAAAGTGTTAGAATGAGTATTAGACTTAGACAGCGTATTAAAAGGATCCGTGACCAAGATCCAAGTATAGAACATCCCAGATCCAAGTCTAAGTCACCTACTATTGTAAGAAAGGCCATCCCTACAGTAGTAGTGTCAGACCCTAGGCTAGTAGAACAACGTAGGTCTATCATCGGCACTCGGGCCCAAGTCAAGCGGGATCAAGAAGCAGCTGTCAAGCAGCAGCAACATCCTAGCCAAGAACCTAGTTCTCAGCGGCCCGATAGCTCCAGTAGTTCGGATACTGTTGAGCGGACGCCCGAACGCAGAGCGGAGATGGCGGATACGGTTTATGATGAGCGGCCAACCTATGAAGAATCAACCGACGCCACTTCTTCTCAAGTGGAAAGCGAAGTGGAAAGCGAATTAACAGCAGCAGAGAAGCCGCGAACTAGAGACGCCATTGACATCTACCTATCCGACTATCAGCGATTCTTAGGAGACGAAGAGTTGAGGAGACGACTGTCTGGACTTTCCCCCAATAGTGAAGGAGCCAAGTTTGTGTTGGACGCAATAGATGTGGAAATGTTGGCAGCGAATAGAGCGGAAATTGATGAAAGAATCCGCATCGTTAGAGAATGGGAACAACAGTTGAAGAAAAAACAGATAGAGGACAGAAAGACAGCGGCAATAGCAGTGGCCGAAGCGGAACGGAGGGCATCTAAAGAAAAGATCCAACTAGAGTTGGAGAATCTTCAAGAGAAGCGCGATTACTTAAATAAACAGATAACGGCTAGTGATATGCAGCTGATAAGTCGGACTACTTACAAGAGACAGGGATTTACATCCTCTGATGAAGGAGATACAACAGATACTGAAGGCAAAGGAAATAGATCTCGTCTAAGCAGACGTGGAAGAACATCCCACCGTCATAAATTGCCTGATTTGCCTCCAGCTGTTAGAAGGCAACTAAATAACACCAACTTAGGTAGTACAGAACCCATAGACCAGGTGGTTAAAATAGAAAGACTTCCTACAATAGTTGATGAGCCTGAAATAATTAGGCCTGTCGTTCCCAAAGTCACTTCTGTGTTAGAGACCCCTGTACTTCCAGAGCTTAACTCTAAATTCCCTTTACATAGTACTACACTGCCTGTACCCGGTGGAACAGTCCAAGAGAATATCCCTGTCCAGATAGCAGAGA
>JAUCBJ010005671.1:0-11729 GCA_032718475.1 Nemertoderma westbladi | reverse complement strand
GTACCTACATAAACTTCTAAAGGAATAAGTGATTGACAGCACAGAGACTTCAATGGGTGATAGCCATAGTACAGTAGTAGTAGTAGTAGTGGAGGGATGAGTCAGTGTCCAACCCAATGCGACCTTTACTAATGTTAGTAAAGGTCGCGCCTTTGGTCCAATCATTGTGTAGATGTCTATAGATTCCTGATAGGCTTACTGCAGTTAATTGGTGCCTCAGATGGATATTGGATAGTTCCAACTTCCAAGGCTGCTTGCTATCACCATACTTACCTGTCTGGCACCTTTAACGCCCTACCCCTGTTAAGAGTAGTCAGTTTTCAGTATATGTTACTATTAGTATTCAGGAGAGATTTAGAAGTTTATAAGTCATTATAAACTACCCCGAGACGGCAGGGCTTACATTGCATCATTGCTTTATTATGTAATAAATTGGTTTTGAAAATTAAGTGTTTAACTACTTAATTGGGGTTCGTCTATGTACATTTATTAATAATTTGATATAATTATAATAATACTATTATTATTTTATTAATAATAATTTATTAAGTTTTAATAATGATTTTTATGATACTGTATATTTATTTATTTATTTATGATACTGATATTATTTTTCTTATAAATTTAATTATATTATTTTTAATAAGTATATTTAGGCCCATGTGAAGAATACTTTCTGCCGTTATATTTCTCTTTGCAGTTACCCCCATGTGAAGAATATCAGGTTTTCACAAAAAAACACAGGTTACAGACGGGTTGAATCTAACCAAAACAATAAACGAATTAGTTTATGTACAGCTTATAAGACAGAAATTAGCGCTATAAAACACTTAATAAAGATAAATTAAAAAAAATAAAAAATCTTCATATATAAAATTCCAATAAAAAGTCGACCGAAAAGTGAAATCCTGGAATTCTTCACATGGGCGAGTATATTTTGGCCGACAATAATTTAATTATTTATTAAAGAAATAATTATTATTAAGATTAAATTCAAGTCTTATAATCTAGCACTTTTACAGCTTTATATAGACAGGGGAAGTGGACGCAAATCCCATCTTGGCGAAATAATATCCCGCCTCAGTTAAATTATCAATTTAGGGAAAGGAGCAGGTTACAGTGGCATGTTATTTTAACCAAAACAATAAACTAAACAAAACAGTTTACAGTTTTATTTTTGAGAGTAATCAGCTGTTATTTGCGTCGAATTTCCCCTGGAGAGGGATGAATTTTTATTGCATCTACCCCCTATCTGGCTTTATAATATTACAATTTCCGGCTCAAATAAATTTGGTGCATACTACAGGTACCTCCTATTTTCTACACATTAATAACCTTACTACCGATTTTAATCTCCCGATCCTTAATACCGATTTTTTTTTCATTTCATCTAGAGCAACATTTCATCAGAATTCCAAATCTGAAGTCTGTTTGTTCATAGCTTGTTCCGTTATCGAAATATCGTTTATTGTTTTGGTTAGAAAAGCCGGCAGCCTCTGTAATCTGCTCCTTTCCTTCAAATGGTATCAGACACTTATTTTCAATAATTTTGCAATTTAATGAAAACAAGTTCCTTTATTTCACTAATAAATTTGTAAAACTTTTAGAGAGAAAGCAGTTTTTTCAAATAGTATATAATTATTAAATTTTATTTCTTACCTTATAGATAATTAATTAATTTTTGATTGGGCTGTGTATGGCATTTTCTCACCTATTAAATATAAATTGTAAATGTAATACAGTATGTACATGTAATTGAATTAATGTATATTTAATGTTACATCTATTATATTGAAATATAAATGGCTATATTTTATGATGCAATAAATTGAATTATTATTGGTTTCATTTAATTTTTAGTGTAATGTAATCTAATGTTATTATTTTCTTTCTAGCTGGCCTTATTGTTAAAAATATTCGGAAATAATTGTATAATTATTAATTTTGTTCTCAAACCTGTTTTAACCACCTCTGAATTTCCGGTATAGGTGCCACATTTTCTATTATAATTTAATATTTATGTAAAATAATTAATGATTTAATTAAGTTTTGTAAAATTAGTTGTTGCTTCTTATAGAAATTATATCCATTATTGTCAATAAACAATATATTACAGTATGCTTAATAGTTTTTCGTTCACACACATTAAAAATGTGTATCAAATTCACCCCCCCCCCCCCCCCCCCCCCACTCATACAATTTGCCATGGCGAGTGACTGTGCCGCCCAGTAAAAAATTATTAAAAGAGGCTATGCGCAACAGAGAGTTCTCACGGGTGCGCTATATAACGATTTAATCGACACGATGAACTGCTGGCCCGGGTTTGCGACTGCTGATATTGAATCAGCTAGAAATGTTCTTCTAGATCTCCTGCCGCCTAGCCAGAGAGAGATTAAGAAGAAAGCTGGACAGAAACATAACGGGGATGGGAAGAGACAACGCTTCGTAATTGACATTGTTGACATTCTAGATTCTGCTGAATTTAAGCCAGTAGTGACCGTAATAGTGCCAGGGAGTCAACAAATACTGCCGATGGTAAACGTAGATCGCGGCCTCCTCTAGTTTTTGGTACTGCCACCTCTACAGCGCTCAAAGGAGTCTCTCTGGTATCAAAGGTTTTTCTGTCAAGAATTGACCTCGATGTCAGCGAGGAAGTGGTTGAATCGTTTATAAAGGAAACATTTGACATCTCCGTGAAATGCCACCCAGTAGCAGACAACAATTCGACCATATATAAGTTGTTTGTGCTTAGCTGCACAAGAGATGAAGTGGGTAAGCTCAAGTCACCTGACTCGGCGGTACTCTGGCCAGCTAATGCGTTGGTTCGCGATTGGTGGGAGCCCGCCCTATGGCGACGTCCAGCAACTGCTACGTTAGGCCGAGCGAACAACGCCGCGTCCTAGGGATCTAATGTATTATTAGCTGAGATGATTTACCAGTAACTCATTATGAAAATCGCTTCCTACAACACAAACTCAGTACGGACTGCTTCCAGCCATGCTGTTTTAAATAAACTCTGCATGGATGAGTGTGATGTCATATTCATTCAGGAACACATGCTTCCCAGACAGGATCTGGCATATCTGCGGACAATTTCGGACCTGTATGATCACCACGCAACCTCACCAGTGGACCTGCCTGCAGGACCTCTCAGCGGGAGGCCTTACGGTGGTCTAGGGGTTCTTTGGAAGCGGCCAATCGGCCATTGCTTCTCTATCCTGGACGACAGCGATGAAAGGATAATGGTAACGCAACTCACTGATAGGAACGGAGACAAACTTGCATTGCTCAATGTTTATCTGCCTTATGAGTGCCTAGAAAACTACGAGCTCTATCAAGAATATCTCGGAAAAATCGAGTCACTGGTACAGTCACTCGAGGTCAACAAAGTTGCTATTATTGGCAACTTTAATGCTCACATATCGCGAGATTTTTATGCTGAACTCTCTGAAATGTGTACAGACGCCGGGCTACATATTGGAGATGTCGAACGCCTACACCGCCGACAACGTTTACGTATGTAAACCCGACATACACCTCCACGTCATGGCTCAACCACCTCATCTGCACAGAGTCGATAACCCATCTGGTCAGTAACATTGCTGTGGAATATGATTCTTCTTTCAGTGATCATTTGGCGCTCCTGGTGGAACTAAACTGGGAGATCTCATCAGTTTTGCCTAGTGAGAACTCCTGCAGTGTTCTGATGGACTTCCGACCGAATTAGGAGAAAGCCACGGAGGCAAACATTAGAAATTATCGTCACAAGCTAGACTATATGCTGGACAACATTACATTCCCTCGTGAAGCAATCTCCCGCAGGAACTGCTCATGTACTGCTCACGAATCGGGTATAAACGACTTTCACGATGATATCGTTAATGCGCTAAAAATGGCAGCCGACCAAACGATTCCGCAGTCCAGTGGTAAACCTGCGGGAGCGAAGTCCGAGGTACTGGGTGGAATGCCAACATAAAGGAGTTCCACCACGATGCTCGAGAGGCGTTCCTCGACTGGCGTGTTGAGGGTAGTCCCTGCAGTGGCCCCGTCCATGAGCAAGTGCTCCCAACCCGAGCAATCTTTAAACACGCATTCCAGCAATGCAAGCGGGATAATGAGACGACACGTTGTGATAAATATGCAGAGTCCTTATTATCGGATAGTAAGGGTAACACAAATACATTTTGGAACAAAATAAAGCGCGACATTCAGTACCGTTGCGCCCCACCAACAAATATAGGCGGCGTGACTGGAGATGCGAACATTGCGTCTATGTGGAGCGACCATTATTGCGAAATTTTTAATGCAATTCCTCCTAACGCTAACCTCACCCGCGTAAGCGAGCCTTACATATGTGTCTTTTACTGAAGAGATGTTCTTTACACAGAGTGAGATGTCCCAGCCGTTAGGCTTTTAAAGTTACACAAAGCCCCTGGACCAGACGGGGTCTACGCTGAGCATTTAATTAATTCATCAAATAAGCTATTTTTATTTTTATCATTTTTATATAGTGCCATAAATATACACGGTTATATACCCACCATTATGATTCACTCAGTTATTTCGCCTGTTGTAAAAGATAAGTCTGGCAATCTTAGTAATAAGTCAAACTACCGACCCATTGCCTTATCGTCCATTGTTAGTAAAGTATTTGAATCTATTATTCTCTCACGCATAGAAACTCGTTTATATACAACTGATAACCAGTTCGGTTTCAAGAAATCTCTGGGTACTGAGCTCTCAGTTTATTCGCTAAAAGAAATAATTAATAAGTACTTGCTTAATGGTTCTAATGTTTACATAGCTTTTCTCGATGCTAGTAAAGCCTCCAATCATATAGATCATGGGATATTATTCTCCCGCTTATTAGAACGTGGTATTTCTTTATTTATTTTGAGAATTTTATTTTTCTGGTACTGCAATCAAACTATTGCAGTTAAGTGGGCGGGGGCTCTGTCTCAGGCTTTCCATTGCATAAATGGCTGCAGACAGGGCAGTATACTCAGCCCCAGTTTATACAATATGTTTACCAATAGTCTTAGTATTAAACTTACCAATTGTGATATAGGATGCAATCTAAACTTAAGGTGCATTAATCATTTATTGTATGCAGACGACCTGGTCCTAATTGCATCCAACCCGTCTGCTTTACATTATTTGCTAAGCATTTGCAGTAAATTTGCTAATGATAATAATATGGTATATAATATCAAAAAGTCAAAGTGTTTGGTGTTACATAGCCGTCTCCGGAAATGTTTCACAATATTACCCCATTTTATTCTTAGTGATAAGCCGTTAGAAATTGTCTCAAAGTACAAATACTTAGGCCATATTATAAGTTCTGATTTCTGCGATGATTTAGACATCAAAGCGCAGATTAGATGCTTTTGCTTTTATGCTCGATCTAATACAATTGTGCGTAAATTTAGCAAATGTTCTCAGGCTGTTAAACTGCGACTATTTGCAGCATACAGTGGAAACGTTTACTGTAATGCCCTATGGTCCGACGTATATTTTACCCAGAATGTATTTAACAAATTGAGGGTCGCACTAAATAATTCTGTGCGTAAGTTATTCGGGTTTGGTAGAATGGACAGTGCGAGCGGAATGCTTACTCAGCTTCGCATCAACTCCATTATTCACACCCGTAGATTCTCATGGCATAGCCTATTTAAAAGAGTGTGTTTATCTACTAATAATATATTACTAGCCATACGGCGATGTTGCTTATCTGAATCCGCAATATTTTTGTCATATAAGACAATTAATTATTAACTTATACACCATGACCCGACATGGTGTATACTATTAATTACAACTTTATACAGTACTTGTAAAAGCCTTTGCTGAATTGCCCCGTTATTTTTATTATCTTTTACATTAAAATACTCTGTAGTTGATTTAATAAGTGTAAGAGACCGTATTATTGCTGTATCGGTGTTTTTAGAGGATCTAAGACCTATTTCCTCCGTATGTGTACTGTGAAAGGCATATTTTGTGATTCTATGGCAATTCGTGACGCAAAGGGGTGATAGCTACTCTTGAACAGTAGTTACTATGACTACGGTTAACAGCTGACATTCATACGTGTTGATTTCCTTTGTTCTACGGCGTCTCTCAGTTCAGTCAGCCAATGAGAGCGTTTTTGTGGCTCCTTGTACAGAAAATTTCCGAGAAATGACGAAATGCCTATGTGCAGTGTTTACATTCAGTCTTGAGCCAAAGAAAGAACGGCTTGGAAGTATTTTGTGCTGTACTGCTTTTTAGTCGTACACTAGTAGGTTTAATTATAAAGGGCATATATCCTTTAACTGACTACATACCTAAAGACTCTGATGACTGCTGACTGATCATACATGCTGACTGCTGAAACATTGCAAACTCATAACAATCAGTGTTTTCATTGTTGTTTTATACTGCTATTTACCGTCAGTTCTTCATAATATGGTTGATGAATAATTATATTTGGAATAACGATAAACAACCCCTAAACCCAATATTCTTGATATACCGAAGGTAAGAGAGAAGGGTTACAAATAAACGATTGTGACTTATGTTAAAGTGGTTTGAAGTGAATCTAATGTTATTTGATAGACCCTACATGATTCAGTCTGTGTTCCTTTTATATGTGACTAAAATCAGTGAAGATTGGCAGATTAGTGTGCAGTATTGTGCAGCATTGTGTATGAGTGAGTCTGTTAAAGAAGCAATTCCTAAAGAATGCGCCATATATGTGAATTATAATTAAGCCATATCGTTGTGAGTAGTTTAAGTCATAACTCTGTTTATATAGATAAAGCGCCACGTCCTAAAGGAACTGTTAATATTACCGAAGGTGAATAATATTGTCAGAGATTATATATTACTGTCAGTCGAATAATACATTAGGCTTACATAGCAATAAAAATTAAACCGTCGAACCCAATCTCCCGGGAATATCCAGCGGGTGAATGGTCGCGCACGGATTGGTTTCGACTAGTGTAGTGAATCAAATACTTGTCATAGACTAAAAAGCGATTTATTATCTAGAAGACATTCTAATTTGGCGGGTTAAACTGCCAAAGGTCTGAAAGCGCGAACATTAAAGGATATAGCTTCTTATTGCAGTAAGCAATAAAGTTAAAAGTACCGGTCAACCGGTACATCTGTAGGTCAGTAGGCCCAACTGCCAGAACCGGTACCAGTAGGCCTGACTACCTAACCACCCGGACCGGTACCTACAGCAGTACAGGTACAGCAGTATTATTCGATTTTGATAGTTGTATACCGGTAGGTCTTAGTACTTAATCAGGGAACGGCCGCCCTGATTTTTTATTGAGATTTTACTTATTTCTGTCAAGTTTTATTTATTTGTAGGCCAGTATTGAACAGAAGGCGTGTAAGCCTGATCAGATTGTACAGACGATTTGTAGGCTGAGCTGTTGTCTGATTGCTGTTAAGTCCGAACGAATTGCAGTGTGTGTAGAGCACTTGTCTTGTCCGATTAAGTACGGTTAGGAAGTAGGGGCAGCCAATGCGGTAGGGTAAACCCCCAACTAAAGAATAAGTCGCACTACTGGGTTAGAGCGCATACTCCCTAATCATTTCGGAGTCTGCATGTCCTGTGGTTTATTTAGGCTTGAGAGTAGTCTGCCATCGTTTAGTCTGTACTTTGTTTGTGTAAGTCTGTACGGGTAGCGTATAATTTTATTTAAATAATTTGTAGGCTGGATAGTTGTCTGGCTGTTATTAGGTCTGAACGGATTGCCGCGTGTGTAGATCATCTGTCCGATTAAGTACGATTAGGCAGTAGGGGCAGCGAACACTGTAAGGTAATCCCCCAACTAAAGAATAAGTCGCACTACTGGGTTAGAGCGCATACTCCCTAATCATTTCGGAGTCTGCATATACCGTAGTTTGTTTAGACTTGATAGTAGTCTGTCAGTGTTCGGTCTGTATTTTGTTTGAGTAGTTTGTACGCGTAGCGTAATATTTATTATTCAGAGTTTATGCGATTATTCGCAACATTCAAGTCCCCAAGTTTGCTCCTACAGTAATTGTGTTTGTTATACATACCGTTATAGTTAAATTAACCCCGGTACTACACGGGCTGCTCGGCGTAGGTAAAGACTGGTGATTTTGTGCATCGGTCACTCCAGCAGATGCCGTGGTTCCTTTAGCTGTTCAAGTATATTTAACTACTGATTATCTGTTGTACAAGTACTCGTACCTAATTTAGGGTTTAGTGTACAGTACTTTCCGAAGTAATTATTGTAGACATTATATCTGTGTTGTAAAGTGGTTGATAGGCACATTCGATTAGCTCTATTAACTTCTAGGTAGGAACACTCCGTGATACATAACGTAGAACCTATAGCGATACGGCTATAGGTCGTCAGGCCAGGTTGGAATTCATGCTGCAAAACTCGGACGCGTACCTGCGCGAATGACCGCAAACCAGATGCGCGTTGCGCGTTTGGGTGAGACAGGTGCGCGTTCGGGTGTGAGACAGGTGCGCGTTGCGCCTCAGCGCGCAGCTCTGCCTCTGATGCGCACCACAAATTAATTGAAATCACGAAAATACACAAAAAAATTTCGCTCGCTACGCTCGCATTAGTTTCTCATTTCCAATTCTTCAAACAGTCAAATCACTTCACCATAATACTTTAATACCGGCAACCGGAGCTGAATTTGTCTATTTATTTTAACTACAGTACTCTATTGTTGTATTGTTATTAGGTCTATGCTATGCCGATGTTACTTAGTAAACAGGTAAAATCAGAAAGTAACAATGTATTATAAGTATGACTTAATTATAAGCCAACTGTATGTTTAAGCCTAATTGTTAGGTAGGCCTATACAAAGTATTATTGGCAGACTGGTACCTATTTCAATATTCGTTTTTTTGAAATTACCGGTACATGTTTTGTTTGTAATCTAAAATAATATTTTCTGTTATAAAAGCAGTGAGCCCGATGGGCCACCATAGTACTGTAGTAGTGGATTAAAAAAATATTTTTTAATATTAACAATTTTGATGTTGCAAAAATTACATTTATTATGTAAGCCTAGATTCAACGTACAGACAGACAGACGTAAAGATAAGCTTAAAACGCTCAAACTTGTAAAATAGGAATGTAAAATTGTTCTTATGAACTGTGCGATTTTTTGAGATATGCATGACATGAGCTGCGCGATTTTGTTTGGATTATGACATATGATGAGGTGCGCGACGAGCCAATTTCAGGTGCGCGGTGATTTCAAAACAACAAAGCGTACCTGCGCGCTCATGCATGAATTCCAACCTGGTCGTCAGGCGGTGGTATTTTCCTATCTAGACAACGCAGTGTATTTACTACTACTTATTATTCCAAATACCGTAGTCAGGTAGTACCCTGTCCGTGTAATAACCAGTTTTCTAACCCTTTGTTAGGCTGGTTTGTAGACTTCTTGTAAAATTACCCTAAAAATTCGTATTTGTGTTTTTGTAAATTTTTGTGTTTATTTAGAGATTGTAATCTCAACCCGAATTGTACGTAATTTGTAGTATTAAGTAACTTAGGTAAATTAGAATTATTTGTTTTAGTGTCCTATAAGTAACACTTCACTGAAAGCGTACCGCTTTGTGTAGTGATTACTCCCCAGAAATAATAACATTTATTTCAAATATTGACAAAGCCCATTAAAACGGGTATATATATATTATAAATCAAATCTAACGATTTATAAATCGTAGGCCTACCATACAACCATTAGGTCTCAATATCAGTTGGACTACTGCTCAAATAACGGTAATAAAGTAAGTAAAGTAACAAAGTAACCCTTAAAGTTCAGAAATTCAATTATTCTAAAATAATTGATATACCGGTATTTACGATAGGCCTATTATCTTTATTTCTATAAATCTAGGCTGAAATTATACCGGTACTTGTAATTAATTCTATTTCAGAATTATATATCCTACAAACTGTAAGCTGTATACCGGTATTCCGATAGGCCTATTATATATTTATATATATTTGTGCTAAAATTATACCGGTATTCTGTGATAAACCTAGTCTGTAATAATACTTATATATACTATAAGCATACCGGTATTTTAATATATTATATATATATCACGCTACACTGAGTAGCAGTATCGGTAATTAATTACTAGGCTAGCAGTTAATACTGAATTACTAGACTTGCTTAGACTGTAATATAGCAGTAGGCATCCAACTGTACAAACAAACATGACTGACACAAGGCAAACTCTGTCAGATAGTCTCCTAGAAACAACAGTCTGTTTCTCAGATAGGAGTATAGAGAATCCCAGACCGAGGTCTGAAACCCCTCCTACTGTAAGAAAGACAACCCCTACAGTAGCTGTGTCAGAACCTAGGTTAGTAGAAGCAATTTCGCAATTCGCGAAGTTAGTGAAGCGCCGTAGGTCTATCATCGGTACTCGAGCTCAGGTCAAGCGAGACCAAGAAGCAGCGGAACCGCAACAACCCGCGAGCCAAGAACTTACTTCTCAACGGCCTGATAGCTCCAGTAGTTTGGATACTGATGAGCGGACGCCCGAATGCGGAGCGAAGATGGTGGATAAGGTTTATGATGAGCGGCCAACCTATGAAGAATCAACCGACACCACTTCTTCTCAAGAAGAAAGCGAAGGGACAGCGGAGGGGCCGCGAAAGAGAGATGCCATTGACATCTATCTGTCAGACTATCAACGCTTTGTAGGAGATGAAGAGTTGAGGAGAAGGCTGGAGGGGCTTAGCCCTAATAGTGAAGGAACCAAGCTTGTGCTGGACGCAATCGATGCGGAAATGTTAGCTGCGAACCAAGCTAAATTTGATGAACTCCTCCGCATCGCTAGAGACCAAGAAGAACAAATCAAGAAAAAACGTATAGAAGACAGAAAGACAGCGGCAGTGGCAGCAGCAGTGGCAGCGGCAGAAGCAGAAAGAAAAGCGGCAGTGGCAGCGGCAGAGGCAGAGGCAGAAGCCAAAAGAAAGGTGGCAGCGGCAGAGGCAGAGGCAGAAGCCAAAAGAAAGGTGGCAGTAGCAGAAGCAGAACGGAGAGCTTCCGAAGAAACCACCCAATTAGAATTGGAAAACATTCAGGAGAATCAAGACTGCATAAATAAACAGTTAACAGCTAGTAATATGCAGATGATGAATCGATCTACTCCCAAACGACAGGGATATACATCATCTGAGGAAGGTGATACCACCGATACTGAAGGCAAAGGAAATAGATCTCGTCCAAGTAGACGTAAAAGAACATTCCACCGGCAGAAATTGCCTGATTTGCCTCCAGCTGTTAGAAGGCAACTAAATAGCACCAACTTGGGTAGTACAGAGCCCACAGACCCTATAATTAAAATAGAAAGACTCCCTACTATAGTAGATGAGCCTGAAATAATTAGGCCTGTTCTTGAAATCACCCCTTCGGTGATAGACATACCTGTGCTCCCTGAGACTACCTATAAGTTCCCTCTACATAGCACTAAGCTACCTGTGCCCCGTAGAACTGCCCGAGAGACAGTTCAGGTCCTGGACCCCGAGCGAAATATTCCGAATTTGTCGCCCGTTGTCCCTTGTCTGCCCGCTACGACGTTGGCGGATCCCGTTTCGGCGGTTGATTGGGTAGACGAGAGACGGCGGGGGATGGATATTCTCCTTGGAGAGATGAAGGAGAATCAGATACGCTCCTCCCAACAGGTCCGAGAGTTGGAAGGGACTGTCCAACATTTAAAGGGA
>JAUCBJ010005670.1:0-43153 GCA_032718475.1 Nemertoderma westbladi | reverse complement strand
TAATTAACGTAAATCCGCGTTTTACACTCCATTCCGGATCCAATAAAACTTGGTAATTAACGTAAATCCGTGTTTTACACTCCAGTCCGGATCCAATAAAACTTGGTAATTAACTAGAATCTGCGTTTTACACCCCTTCCCGGATCCAATATAACATGGTAATTAACTTGAATCCGCATTTTACACTCCGTTCCGGATCCAATAAAACTTGGTAATTAACGTAAATCCGTGTTTTACACTCCGTTCCGGATCCAATAAAACTTGGTAATTAACGAAATCCGTGTTTTACACTCCATTCCGGATCCAATAAAACTTTGTAATAAAACTGAATCCGTATTTTACACCCAATCCCGGATTCAGTAGAAATATGAATCCGCGTTTTACACTCCGTTCAGGATTTAGCCTAAAACATGAATCCGCGCTTTACACTCCGTTCCGGATCTGAAAAAAAGGCCAATCCGCATTTTACACTCGGTTACGGATTCGGTAAATTTAGCAGTGCACGGATCCGCAGATTACACCCTAAAAATGTAAATTCAGTCGACTTCCATAGGGACAATGTTAAATGGTAGAATCCGGATCCTGATCCGGATCCGCGTTTTACTCTGACCCAACATTTATGACTACACCTTATACTGATAACACTACCTACCGGTAGAGAGTCTTGCATATGAGAAGGATTATTGCTCTTGATAGTTCAGTTTCTGAATTGGGCTTTATTATTTATCGGGGTTGCCACTCACCTGGAAAACCTGGAATATTCAATATAATATAATATTCTATAAAAATATATTGTGCCTGCAGTTAGGGAGTTTTTTTTAAAAAGTCAAGGAAAATTGAAACTGATATAGATTGGTATTATGAGTATCATTGTGTGGACTCGTAAATGACGTCACAGTTTTTTTTCAACGTAATTCGTTTTGTCCTCTTGGGTGTATATGAACGTGAGTGTTATAGCGACATTATATCTGCGATTTTATAAAGTATTTCATACAATTTCGCTGTTCTCCCATCGTGACATGTTTTTTTACACGATCTTACATGTGAGCCAATTTTGCATATCTTATTACGATATTAGACCTAGATATTATATTAATATTAATATGTTTCTGTTTTTGTTATTAAATAATTATTGTTTAAATGTTAAATTAATAAATTGTGATAATAAAATTCGATTTAATTAATTTGTGAAGAAGTTAATATTTTACTAAGTTAATACTTGACCGTGTTTAAAGCTCATCTATCCCATCATAGTAGACATGTACCGAACAACAAGAGTCCCACAAGAAATGAAAACAAATAAGTTGGTGCCAGCTCCCAAGAAGGGCAACCTAACACTCTATGGTTCTTTTCGGGGAATCTCATTGATCTCGATTGCTGCAAAGCTATACAATAGAATTCTATTAAATCGCATCAGGGATCCCATTGAGAGACTGCTCCGTGGAAATCAGAATGGGTTCCGTAAAGGTCGTGGGACCATGGAACCCATTTTGGCACTTAGAAGGATAATTGAAAAGTTATCAAAAAAGAAAGACAGGCATCTGGCTGTTATCTTTGTTGACTTCTTCAAGGCCTTTGATTCAGTCTCTCGCTCACGTATGTTCAGCATACTTTCAGTAAGTGGATTCCTGATGAAATTATTGCAGCAATCAGATCAGTATACGATGGTTCGACAACATTTGTGTCTACTGTTGACGGTGACACAGAACCATTTTAAGTGTTATGGGGCGTCCTCCAGGGAGACACACTTGCACCATTCTTGTTCATAATTGTGGTTGACTATGTTCTACACATGTCCTTAGATCATCATAATGATGATGGGGTGATGATAACTCCTGCTACTGGCTCCAGAAGTCGAGGAAATCCTGCCAAGTACCTAACTGATCTAGACTTTGCTGATAACTTAGGAGTACTCTCAGAATCACTAGAGGGAGCCCAACGGTACCTCAGCTCATTAGAACATGCTGCTTCTAGTGTTGGTCTTTTTATTAACTCCAGAAAGACCAAAATTTTGACAGTTAACATCAAGTCTCTGATCGGATGAGCATAAGCTCAAAGGATGTTATGCTTGAGCATGTGGACGACTTCTGTTACCTGGGATCATGGATCCGGAAGTCAGGTGAGGACCTTCGAATACGTAAGGGAAAGGCATGGGCAGCCTTGAATAGGCTTTCCAGGATTTGGAAGTCACCGAGAATTAATCGGAAACTTAAGGTCCGATTATTTAGAGCAGCAGTAGTTCCAGTACTCTATGGGAGTCCATGCTGGGCTCTAACTGCTGAGGACACCAAATCTCGGGATGGCACATTCACAAGAATGCTACGCCGGGTACATTGTGTCAAGTACAATGCACACATCTCCAACCAGACACTATATAACATTGGAGGTGTCTCATTGGTTCCCCCAAGCTTGACACTAGAACAAAATCGCCTCCGCTTTGCAGGACATTGCTTTCGCCGTGAGGACCAGCCAGTGCATAATCTTGTACTTTGGCAGCCTCATGGAGTGAATAAGCATGGTGGACAGCCCATGACTTTCTTGAGACGCATTTTTAAGGACACTGGCCTTGAAGATGTGGATGATCTAGCAAATGTCATGGGTGATAGGGAGTTGTGGCGGCGCAATTTTGTCGACAAGCCGGCACAGCATTCTTAAAAATGTAACTGCAATGCAGCATGCCGATCCTAGTAGTAGATTTAATTGCAGTAATTATCTCATCGGAGATCAAATAGAAATCAAGTATCTTAAACTCATGCCCAGCGAGAAACAGAGTGAGTCCAATGCCTTAAAGAAGCCTTCAAATATGCTATCTAGTTGCGCCTTGTAGACATTCCTTCAATGGTCCTCCGAAGTGCTAGAACTGGCTGCTCGGTATTTATGTTCTCTAGCTACAAAGCGGTTTGAAAAAGCATATTTCTCCCGATACACTGCAATTATTATTCAACCTTATAGTGATTATGTTGGTTGGTACTGAAGCTGGCCTTTAATTTAATTAATTTGAAATTAAAGCCGTTATTAATTCAAAACAATTATTAAACAAGGCGGTTGTGGCCCACTCATAAGGCGCTAATGTAATAAGTTTGCCAATCAAATTAATTTGATTAAATATTCATACTTGGCGGCAAGTTTAAAACACAGGCGCACTAACTAATTGCGGGTATTCTGCATATTGTAGGCTGGTAGGTGTAGGCCTAACTGCACTACTGCACTACATGGTGCTGGCACTCCAGAGCCTAATATTTTATGTATTACTGTATTAGGCCAAGGCCTATCTATAAATGCATGAGCATGGTTAGAAGTGATGTCCCGGATGCCCATATTATTATCCTGCGCGTGCAGGAGGCCAGGCGTAAAATTAATACATTTACGGAATTTCAAATTCAAACATATAGCAGTATAGGCCTAGGCCTAGCATGTCTGCATGTACACTAGTAGCAAGTAGCCTACAGGCCTAGTTCAGTACTGCCGTAGTACTGTGTAGTAGGCCTATTACAGTATTATAGTTTCGATAACAGTTTTAACTGTTTAGTTGTGCGTATCTACAGTTAACTAGCCTAACTAACTACACTATCAGACTATGCAGCTCTGACACTGCCTCGCTCTCACAACTAAAAAAAACTAACTTGTGCTTGTGTTGGCAGATGACAACCTTCAGACCTTTCCAACCTGTGATGGCGTCGATTAAGACTGTAAGATGGTATCACCGATCACTCTACTCAAATAAGTAGGCCTAACAGCTGATTACGTGCAAAAATACAACTAGGCAACCTTTGCCAAAGTCTATTGTTTTGTTTAGAACAGTATTCCTCTGAGAAGGTGTTAACTGTTCCTTTCCTTAAGATTGGTATGTTCTGATGTTGGTAGGCTAACATTGTTAATTCTATTTAATCTCCCATCCCATCAGCCATCCCATCACCTAGGTACCGATACATATTTTGCTCTATTCAGCTATTCCCGATAATATTAATATTCCTCCCCTACTAATATTCCAATTAATATTTCAACTGTCAATCTCTAGATATGGCCGCATCCCTTATATCACAATTGGAGAAATTATTAGCTTCGTCTGCCTGCTTCGACGATCCTGATGTCGATTATTGTAAGGATGAGCCGGGTTACGCGGAATTTATGGACGCGACTGACTGCGAATACGAGACACGGAATTACGGAAAGGCGAAACGTCTGTACACGCGAGCAAGCGAGTTGGGGCACCCCATGGCGCAGTGTAACCTCGCGCTATGGTACCTGGAAGGCAACAGAGCGGGTACCCCGAAGAACTTGAAGAAAGCCTTCGAGTTATTTCGTTCTGCCGCCGATAAGAACATAGGATTCGCGCAGTACAACCTCTCTGTCTTCTACTACTCGGGTAAGGGCGGCATAGTCCCTAAGGATTTCGGGAAGGCCTTCGAGCTCGCCAAAGAGTCAATAAAAGATATTAGAGTGCAGCAGATGAGGCAAGGCGATCCCTACATGTTGCTCGGCAAGATGGAAATGAGTGGAGACGGTTGTACCAAGAACGTGAGGAAGGCGTTGAAGTGCTTCGAGAAGGCGGCCGAATTTGGCCACACCGCCGCCACTCCGGACTTCCTTAGGATGGTGCGGATGTTGTTATCGACGAGTCCGGTGGATCATCAACGCGAGTCGGACACTCGGTGGGATCGGATGTGCGCCTGGGTCGACCAAAACCCTGACGAGAAACCCAACACAATGCGCGATCATCTCAACGTGCTGACCAAATTCGGCTTCGGAATCTCTAAGAATCTTACGGAAAAGCAATTGGATATTGAAGGAGGTTTCGATAAGTTTATGGAGGTTAGCGGTGGCATGATGCACACGCTGGACAATTACGAGATGGAAGATGAGCCGGTAGCTCCGAAGAAATGCGATCACTGCGGTAAAGTTGGGGCGAAAAAGAAATGCGGCAGTTGTGGCGAGAGTTATTGCGACCGCACGTGTCAGAAGAAAGCTTGGAAAGATCACAAGAGGATCTGTCGCATTGTACAGTTCGCCCAGTCCTAGTGTTTTGGTTGCGGTATCTCGTAGTGTTTAACTGCTTTATTGTGCTTTACTCTATCAACTGCCTGTTCTCACTGAATGCATAAATGTTACTTACCTTTACAATATTTTATAACAAATCGTCATAATACAGTAATATGGTGCTTTTCAAAGGTATTTACGTACATAGATTTACATATATATTGGTAGGATATGGTTTTGGTATAGAACTTTAATTAATATTATAGTACCACTATGCACTCTTTAAAATATGCAATGGAATGTTTATAGATTTCGATTTATAATTAAGTGCAATTACGGTAATTATTTTTACACAGCAGGTACATAGATGCAATAAATAGAAAGAGTTGATCTGCAGTATTTTATTATTTAGTGAATGTTCGTATATAATGTATTGTTACAATAATAAATGAGTTATACATTTATTGTTTTGTGTCGGTGGCTGAGTTTGATTGCGATTAATAGCCTATGACTCTGACCTGCTGACCACCCACTGAACAGTACTGTGGTGCTTTTTAACCATCGCTGTTTGTTGACGTTAGGCGTAATTTATGTAAATTACAGGAGGTATCACATCACCACTTTAAGTACTTAGATAAGATTACAGAATACGGAAACTGAAATTTGTTTCTACTATGTAGCGCGGAATTTTATATAAATTGATCATGATCATTGATTCTAATACCTAGTGCTTAGTCAACTAGTGCTTAAACGGGATCGGGATTATCACTCTCGGGATCCCGTTTTTCGGGATCGGGATTGCAATTTTGGATTAAATTACTTAAAGTTTATAGTATATGCGGCGGGTTTTGGGTAACTCACTTTATCTTACACTTCTGAAATATTAGTAAGATAAAGTTCTTTATATTACTATTATTTTGCAACAGATTACTTGGACGCTGTACGATGTACTGGATGTTTTACTGACATAAAATTCGATGTAATCAAAACATTTCAGTTCTGGTGGAACTATTTATCAGATATTTAACAAATTTACTTACCTGATTTTTTATACTTCGGGATCCCGGTCCAAAAAAGTCGGGATCGGGACCGGGTTTGCATCTTTCGCCGGAATCCCAGTTTTCGGGATCGGGATCCCGTTTAAACACTACTGCAAACACGTTAGGTTGTATATATCATCATTAAAGCTAGTTATATTTGTGTGTTTTCTAGTAGTTTAGTGAGTGAAAAAAACTTTCTAATATTAAGAGTTCGTTATAATAATAATTATAAATGCGATATGGAATTTAATATTAACTTGCTAAAAAAATAATGTTGAAGTAAGTGAACAAGTTTGTAATTGTGTCGAAAAGTATGTAATCCCCACACCCTTAAAGAATAAATAAATAGTTGTAATAATATGATGAATTTCTTATTTTTTCATGTTTTTCTCCTTGTCTACATTAATTTTTCGTAACGCCAAGTTAACAATAATTGGCCGACAAACATTAGTATCAACTATACTAATGATAACTAGTAATAATAATCGATTACAGATGGACGTAACAATGTTTTTCTACAAGTTGCCGATTTAGTTTCCGGCGTGATTAATAAATTTGTCTACTAATCTTTTAATTATTTTGATTATATACCATTTTGGTATAGGAAACTTATTATCAGCACAACTATTTTACTAAATCGGGTTGTGTAACCTCGCCCATCAGAATTGTCAAAAGCCATTGTTCCCTAAAAATTGACCTGATATATATATATATATCATTAACTAACTTTTTTAAAATAAAACAAATAAATAAATTACACTTAAAACGAAATAAGATAGCCTCTATATGTAATAAATTTATGCTAACGTAATATCGAAATCATTAAATTCCCTTGCAATGAAATTTAATAATTTTTTGGCATCAATGTCGCGTGCAATTTTTGATTTATGCAAGAGAATTCAACATTAGAAAAGATGTAAAAACATAATATCACAAAGCGTTTCGAATTTATTAAAATCGTCATCGGCTGAGCTTTTTTAACAAATAACAGTTCAGCAGTTATTATGTAAACTATAAATGTCAGATGCTCCCCTGATGAAGAATTAAATAAATTCGAAACTCGTTGTGATGCTTCTTTTTATAATCACCGAGATATTGCAATACATGTGCGACAGGCCAGGGTGCAGTAGATCTGTGGTATGGGCGGATTTGTGACGCTTGGACCCAACTGACACCCAATGGCGTCAGTCTGTCTGGGTGACACCTAAAATGGATGTGAGTTTTCCGGAAATATTAAGGAAACTCTAAAATTTCCGGGATAGGCTTCACCAGTATTTATGACCAAAGAGCCAAAACAACGAGCCACTTGAACACCACTAAGCCGGAATCACTTGTTTCTAGTATTTTTCTCTACTTAACTTATGCTTTACATGTGTTTTCAAAATGTGCTTAAAGTGGCAAAATAGCTGGGAGGTATTAAATTGAGAAAGAGTTAAAATTGAAATGTATTAATTTCCGAATTTGCGTTCATTATAAAACCTACTAGTAATGAAAATGACAAAACACAAAGTCACAATCACAATTTAAGTTCAAATCTTATTATTACTATTTATGCAATTAAAGAGGATATTTTTATAAATATTTCTTAAAAGTAAACTTTAAATTAATAAAAAAGGAAATCTGCGGAAAAATTAAAACACCATTTCCTGACGTTCTTCCCCCCTATTGACACTGACTATACATTAATTAATTGTAACGTAGCATAGGTTACCATTGTACTAAATGTCTAGAACCAAAGCGTGGTAAACTATAGGCCATGTAGCCGGAATTTACTAGCTAACTGAATGGTTTAAGATTAGGCCGACACAGTAAACATTGTAAATTTTACGTAAATCAAAAAATTAAATATTTTGCGAAAATTATAATAAATTATTTATTTTAAAAATATTTTTGTTCTTCCAAAGCATGACAACAAATATATTACTGTTTAGATATTCTAGAACAAATATTCTAGAGCAAATATTAGGACAAGGCCTACTTAAAGGTATCTCAAGTTTTGGAAAATATTGTTAAGAAATAAAGTAATGCGATCTCCGCTTTGACTGTTTAAGTGTCTGTTTAAAACATTAATATTTACAAAATAATAAGAACGATAAATACGATACGAAATACGAAAAATAATTATTCGTATTATAGACTGTCTGGCTGCTGCTGCTCCTAGTAGGCCTATAGTTATAGGACGCCTTGCCTAGAACCTATATAATTTTTAAACTAATCGAACTTATAATGATTTTACTAATAATTGTATGAACAAAATATAGTTTTGTATATATTATATTAATGTACAATAAGTACAGTACGGTATTTATCGTAACAGTGCAACTCAACCAACATGACAATCCTCAAGAGCTGCTGTTGTTGTTGTAGTCTCCGTACGGGATCTCTCATCGTAATGTGGTTGGATTTAGTGTGCTCTATAATTGGCGTAGTTCTGTTCGCTATGGGTCTATCCTTAGCCGCCAAGGCGGAAGGTGTCAGCCCCGTAGATTTATTATTAAAAATGCCTTCAACAAATATTCTTCTATCGATTAGTATTGCCCTCTTAATATTTGGGCTGGTTGCATCGATTTTGGGGATTTGTGGTATTTCACGCGACAGAAAGCGTCTACTCTTACCGTGGATGTTAGTTTTCTGCATGGCCACGGCATTCGATATCAGTATCATTATCTACAGCATCGCGAAACTTGGATTTAATTGGTCCGCGATCGAAAAATATTTCCAGGTGTCGAGGGGCTGGGGAATCTACGGTGTAATATTTAATCGGATTTGTTCGGTCTACTACTTTTTGGTAGTGATGAGTTTGTACCAAGAGTTCGCGGCTGGGAGGGACGGAACCGAAAGGAATCAACAGGCCATGATTCAAATGTATCAGAACCCAAACCAAGGACCATTCCAAGGTGGTCAAGCGCAACAGCCAATGAGATATTAGTATTACTCAAAACTGACTCAGACATGCTGTAAACCCAGTAGGCGGCCTACACTGTCTTATCGAAACATTGATTATAGCCTATTTTATGTAATTCTAATAATTATTTACTGTTCTCCTAAGGCCTACTATAAAAAGTAGGCCTAAAGATATCACAAATAACTTATATTTTTTGCTGACTATAAGATATCTTTGTTTGATAGATCGAGTGTATAGGCCTACTGTAACCAACTATATTTGTTTTCTGAGGCGCTGATTCCAATGGTGTTACTCTCATAACAATTTAACCTAAAATAAAGTTTATGGAACCGCTAGTTCCCTCGCGTGTGTCGGAGATATGCATCCATATTGGTTGAGTATTAATTAGCCAGGATTTTTTAGTTGGGTAGGCGAGGGAATATCAGGGTATGCAGGCGCAAAAATGTTAATTTGGATACATTTTATAATAGATTTAATTGTATACAGTAGGTATAAAGCAAAACTACAGTAGGGTCTACATGGAGTCCGCCATCAGTTCATCATTTGTATACAAAGCACAACATAAACACAGTTAGGGGGGGAAATGAACGCAATAGAAATTCATCCCTCTCCAGGGGAAATTCGACGCAAATAACAGCTGATTACTTTCAAAAATAATACTGTATCCTGTTCTATTGACTTTAGTTTATTGTTTTGGTTAAATTAACGTGCCACTGTAACCTGATCCTTTCCCTAAATTGAGAATTTAACATTGAGGAAGGATATTAATTCGCCAAGGCGGATTTTGCGTCCAGTCCCCCCCCCCCCCCCCCCCCCCTGTCTCCATAAACAAGTCCAGTCTACGAGCGCATGAATTGTCTCCTTGAATGGCTTACTACCAATCTTACTACCAAAAATAATCACCGGCAAGTGGGATTGAACTCGGTATATAGGCCTGTGTTGCAGATAAACATCCCTTTTATTGGTAATTCACAATTATTGGCAATCCACATTCACTCCACTGTATGTACCATTACAGGATGGTTGGGTGCAACCTTTGCCCACTTACAACCATCGCCCGTGTCCAATCTTCATCCGCGTCCAACCTTCGCCTGGGGGAACCTTCGCCCACAAGGCAATCTTCGCCCACGAGGAATCTTCGCCCAATAAGATTTGTGTTAGAAATCATTTTAGTTACCAATTGAGTGAAAGGATCAGGTTACAGCGACGGCTTTTTCTAACCAAAACAATAAACGATGTTGTTACAAATTGAAGGAAAGCAGCAGGTTACAGAGACGGCTTTTTCTCACCAAAACAATGATTGTTTAGTGGGCGAAGATTGCTGCGGGTGAAGATTGGACGCGAGCGAAGTTTGCTGCGTACCTTAAAGGACCATTGTTCGATGACTGTAAGGGTGGAGTAGGCCCTGCTGTACTGTAGTAGTAGTAACCGTGTTGGCCTACGGAAGGTTTTATTAAAATGAAAGTAACTTACAATCTGAGTGTGATATGTACCGGTGTTTGATTACTACTGTACAAGGCTAATGTTTAAAGAAGGCGCATGGAACCAGAAAATGGTTGTGTGAAAATGTAAAATTATACTAATGAAGAAAAATGTCGTTACAAAAAATTGTGTAGGCGAGACCCACGTTTGGGTAGGCGGCGCCTACCTTCGCCTTATACTGGCTACGGGCCTGCCGTCTACTATACTACTGCTACTATAATAATTATTATAGCAATAAAATAATTATCTGCAATGACATCCAGGTGGGATCGAACTGGTGACCTCCGGGTTAGAAGTCTGACGCTCTAACCATTCAGCTAGCGGCTCAGGTAAAATACAGACCTGGAAATACTATCTGATACTTGTTGAGCACAGTGGCAGCATATGATCATTGACAGATGGGAGGCCATGAGGAGGTAAATTGCGGGCATACAAGGTATCAGATAGTATTTCCAAGTCCACCTTTTACCTGAGCCGCTACCTGAATGGTTAGAGCGTCAGTCTTCCAACCCGGAGGTCACCAGTTCGATCCCAGCTGGACTTTTCTTACTGTCCGGATTTTCCAATTTTTGAGCTATTTCGATACAACAAGACGTTAAATACCACTTTTAACAATACTGTATGTTACATGTAGCCTTGGAATGTAATCTAAGATATTAAGAACTAACTAATTCATATTATTTATTAGTTATTTTGGCTTATTATTGATTGCACTGAAGATGGTAGTTGTTTACTTCCGAAACGTTTGTATTTGACTTATAATATTATGAGATTATCGCTGTTCCTCATCTCTATTAAGGTTAGGCCTACCGCCGTCATCTGTAGATTCCGTATCTGAAAACCGTTTAAAATTTCACCAAAAATTTCCACAGATATTATCAAAATACTAAGATGTAAATTTTGAGATCTAAATCGCGATAATTATAATGCTTTTTTGTATTTATTCTAGAATATTCTATAAAGTTTTATCAAAGGCACGCTTTTTGAGAGCGGGACTGTATTACAGCGCATTTTGTTCCATTAACAACAACTACAGTAAAGTACTGTAGTAGCTAGACCTACTGCTACAGTGCTACTCCTACTATAGGTGAAATACAACAAGCATGCAGATAGCTGAAATAAACTTTCATGCTGTCAACTTTACCACGATTTCTTAAAATGAAAATTTTAGATTGTGTTTGAAAGCGATGTACTGTATGAGCTCGATGCTTATTTGCAGCGAAAACCACACTTCTTGCACTTGATGTTAGGACATATTTTAACATTTTTGAATTATGTGCAATATCGACTGGCTAAACTAACTTGTCAGGCTCCTCAACCAGGTAAAGTGTCTCCTCAACATGGTAACATGGCTCCTCAACCGGGAAACATGGCTCCTAAACCGGGTAACATGGCTCCTCAACATGGTAACATGGATCCTAAACCGGGTAACATGGCTCCTCAACATGGTAACGGCTCCTAAACCGGGTAACATGGCTCCTCAACATGGTAACATGGCTCCTAAACCGGGTAACATGGCTCCTCAACATGGTAACATGGCTCCTAAACCGGGTGACATGGTTCCTAAACCGGGTAACATGGCTCCTCAACCGGGTAACATATCTCCTAAACCGGGGAACATGGCTCTTAAACCAAGTAACATGGATCCTAAACCGGGTAACATGGCTCCTCAACATGGTAACATGGCTCCTCAACCGGGTAACATGGTTCCTCAACATGGTAACATGGCTCCTCAACATGGTAACATGGCTCCTCAACCAGTTAAACATGGCTCCTAAACCGGGTAACATGGCTCCTCAACCAGTTAAATATGGCTCCTAAACCGGGTAACATGGCTCCTCAACCAGTTAAACATGGTTCCTAAACCGGGTAACATGGCCCCTCAACTAGGTAAACATGCGGCTCCTCAACCAGTTAAACATGGCTCCTAAACCGGGTAACATGGCTCCTCAACCAGTTAAACATGGTTCCTAAACCGGGTAACATGGCTCATCAACTAGGTAAACATCGCTCCTCAACCGGGTAACATGGCTCCTCAACCAGTTAAACATGGTTTCTAAACCGGGTAACATGGCTCCTCAACCAGGTAAACAGGGCTCCTCAACATGGTAACATGGCTCCTCAACCGGGTAACATGGCTCCTCAACCGGGTAACATGGCTCCTCAACCAGTTAAACATGGTTCCTAAACCGGGTAACATGGCTCCTCAACTAGGTAAACATGGCTCCTCAACATGGTAACATGGCTCCTCAACCAGTTAAACATGGTTCCTAAACCGGGTAACATGTCTCCTCAACCGGGTAACATGGTTCATAAACCTGGTAACATGGTTCCTAAACCGGGTAACATGGCTCCTCAACATGGTAACATGGCTCCTCAACCAGTTAAACATGGCTCCTAAACCGGGTAACATGGCTCCTCAACCAGTTAAACATGGTTCCTAAACCGGGTAACATGGCTCCTCAACCAGTTAAACATGGCTCCTAAACCGGGTAACATGGCTCCACAACATGGTAACATGGCTCCTGAACTAGGGTAACATGGCTCCACAACCGGGTAACATGGCTCCTAAACCGGGTAACATGGCTCCTCAACCGGGTAATATGGCTCCTCAACATTGTAACATGGCTCCTCAACCGGGTAACATGGCTCCTAAACCGGGTAACATGGCTCCTCAACCGGGTAACATGGCTCCTCAACTAGGTAAACATGGCTCCTCAACATGGTAACGGCTCCTCCACTAGGTAAACATGGCCCCTCAACCCGGTAACGGCTCCTCAACCAGGTAAAGTGGCTCCTCAACATGGCAACATGGCTCCTCAACCAGGTAAACATGGCTCCTCAACCAGGTAAACATGGCTCCTCAACCAGGTAAAGTGGCTCCTCAACATGGCAACATGGCTCCTCAACTAGGTAAACATGGTTCCTCAACCGGGTAACATGGCTCCTCAAACGGGTATCATGGTAACTTTTTAAAGACGTTGATCCAAGTAGTACTGTAGACCGTATTGCGGGAGGTATTGAATTCGAAATCGTCGGGGCGGATACACAAAAGAGTGTTTGGCCGTGGTTCTCGAGATTGTACCGAGGTATCCGACAAGATGTCCTGGAGAATGCCACCCATCGCATTTCTGCGCGCAGAAAGAGAAAATATGCACTCAATTTATATTAATAACAGTTCAGAAACGGAGGGAATTTTAATTTTAAACATAAATAATATGCACTTACATGTACATAAAGTATAAAGAATTCGGCCCATTGCATTTCTGACTTTATTATTCTGTTACTACAGTACTATTGCCATTGAATTATAATTTCCTGTAGGCAGGATTTTTTAGGACGACTTTTAATTGATGCATCGATGTGTTAGTGAGTAAAAGGCGTTTGAATGGAATTCCAGGCAGTTATTTTAGCGGCGGGTCATGGCTCGTCTATGTCTACTATCTCGACGACAACTAAACCGAAACATCTTCTACGCGTGGGTGGTAAGCCGTTACTATGGTACTCGGTGACCGCGCTGCGACGGGCTGGGTTCACCAAAGCGATAGTGGTGGTTCGGGACACCGTAGTCAAGGAAACCGAACGATACTTTACCGACTCCGAAGTGGTTCTCGACGTGGTCGGAGTTCCCGAGGAGGACGACACCGGAACCGCCGACTCCCTCCGGAGAATCCGCGATAAAATATACACGGACCTCGTCGTCATATCCGGTGACGTCATCGCCGAGGTCCCACTCACTGATGTATTCGATGTATTTCGTATTAACGACGCGTTTATGTCGATGTTGCTGGTCCCGAAACCGGGGCCGTCTTCCACCCCCGGCCGTCGCTCCAAACACAACCCGATGGAGCTGCTGGTGGGGCTCGAACCCGGGACCAACCGGTTGGTTTACCACTCCACGGAAGTCGGCGACTTTGTCAACCTTCCGAAGTCGCTACTCCGCGGCTGTCCGAGATTCAAACTGCGCCGCGATTTAATCGACAGTCACGTTTACCTCTTCCGTAAAGACGTTCTCGATTATCTGGCCCACAAGGACAACCACGATATCAGCTCGATCCGCGAGGAACTCGTAACTAAACTCGTCGAGAACGGGGCATCGGGGTTCGCCAAGGAATCCGCCTTCCGGGCGGCGACTCGCGAATACTCGGCTGCCGAGACCCGTGGCAACAACGGTTGCTACGGTTACGTGGTAAACGATGGGTACTGCCGACGGATAAACAACTTACGGGACTACTGCCACGCGAATAGGAACATAACTCGGTTGTTTGGCTCCCTCGAAACTGAAAGTAAATATAATAGATCGCAGATTGTAGACTCTGTTGTGGACTCCTCGACTGTAGTTAATGAATACGTTGTTATTCGGGGTAGTTGTGTTGGCAGTAAGTGTAGCGTAGAGTCCAAGTCTCGAGTTATAGACAGCGTACTTATGGACGGGGTTGTTATGGGAACTGGGTGCGTGGTACAGGGTTGCGTAGTCTGCGACGGTGTGGTATTGGAATCGGGTTGCGAGCTCAAGGAATGCGTTGTCAGCGAGAACGCAGTTGTACAGGCCGGTAGTAAAGTTAGTAACGAAGTGGTGGGGGAAGTCATGGAGATTTGATTTACGGGTCGGGGTTTATTGTAGAAGATTTTTATCAACGCACTGTATTATTTAATAATAAAACCATGTTTTATTAAACAGAAGTTGAGCACGGTTGCCTTCCTTACTTACGTATATTATCGAGAAAATGTAATCCTTTTTTCTAGAATAATCCGTTTCTTTAAATATGAACGCACTTCCAATACAACTAGGCGCTTTAATATCGTATTAACACGGTTGTTAGACGCGGCAGTCAGTTTATCCTTTAGTTCAACTCGAAATAACTACCGGTAGCACATTGCGTTACAGAGAAATGTCGCTTGTTACAGTAACCGACCTTCATTCGACCTTACTAATGTCCGTTACAGTAGATGACTCCATCCTAATGGACCGTTACAGTAGATGGGTCCATTATCATGGTCCGTTACAATAGATGCCTCCATCCTAATGGACCGTTACATTAGATGGGTCCATCCTAATGGACCGTTACAGTAGATGGCTCCATCCTAATGGACCGTTCCGTTACAGTAGATGGCTCCTATCGTAATGGACCGTTACAGTAGATGGCTCCATCCCAATGGTCCATTACAGTATATGGCTCCATCCTAATGGACCGTTACAGTAGATGGATCCATCCTAATGGATCGTTACAGTCGATGGCTTCATCCTAATGGACCGTTACAGTAGATGGCTCCATCCTAATGGTCCATTACAGTAGATGGCTCCATCCTAATGGACCGTTGCAGTTTATGGATCCATCCTAATGGACCGTTACAGTAGATGGCTCCACCCTAATGGTCCGTTACAGTAGATGGACCGTTGCAGTAGATGGACCGTTGAGGTAGATGGACCGTTACAGTAGATGGCTTCATCTTAATGGTCCGTTACAGTAGATGGCTTCATCTTAATGGTCCGTTACAGTAGATGGCTCCATCCCAATGGTCCATTACAGTAGATGGCTCCATCCTAATGGACCGTTACAGTAGATGGCTTCATATTAATGGTCCGTTACAGTAGATGGCTCCATCATAATGGACCGTTACAGTAGATGGATCCATCCTAATGGACCGTTACAGTAGATGGCTCCATCCTAATGGACCGTTACAGTAGATGGATCCATCCTAATGGACCGTTACAGTCGATGGCTTCATCCTAATGGACCGTTACAGTAGATGGCTCCATCCTAATGGTCCATTACAGTAGATGGCTCTATCCTAATGGACCGTTACAGTTTATGGATCCATCCTAATGGACCGTTATAGTAGATTGCTCCATCCCAATGGACCGTTACAGTATATGGCTCCATCCTAATGGACCGTTACAGTAGATGGCTCCACCCTAATGGTCCGTTACAGTAGATGGACCGTTGCAGTAGATGGACCGTTGAGGTAGATGGACCGTTACAGTAGATGGCTTCATCTTAATGGTCCGTTACAGTAGATGGATCCATCCCAATGGTCCATTACAGTAGATGGCTCCATCCTAATGGACCGTTACAGTAGATGGCTTCATCTTAATGGTCCGTTACAGTAGATGGCTCCATCATAATGGACCGTTACAGTAGATGGATCCATCCTAATGGACCGTTACAGTAGATGGCTCCATCCTAATGGTCCGTTACAGTAGATGGACCGTTGCAGTAGATGGACCGTTACAGTAGATGGCTTCATCGTAATGGTCCGTTACAGTAGATGGCTTCATCTTAATGGTCCGTTACAGTAGATGGCTTCATCTTAATGGTCCGTTACAGTAGATGGCTTCATCTTAATGGTCCGTTACAGTAGATGGCTTCATCTTAATGGTCCGTTACAGTAGATGGCTCCATCCCAATGGTCCATTACAGTAGATGGCTCCATCCTAATGGACCGTTACTGTAGATGGCTCCATCCTAATGGACCGTTACAGTAGATGGCTTCATCTTAATGGTCCGTTACAGTAGATGGCTCCATCTTAATGGACCGTTACAGTAGAGGGCTCCATCCTAATGGACCGTTACAGTAGATGTCCCCATCCTAATGGACCGTTACAGTAGATGGCTCCATCCCAATGGTCCATTACAGTAGATGGCTCCATCCTAATGGACCGTTACAGTAGATGGCTTCATCTTAATGGTCCGTTACAGTAGATGGCTCCATCCTAATGGACCGTTACAGTAGATGGATCCATCCTAATGGACCGTTACAGTAGATGGCTTCATCTTAATGGTCCGTTACAGTAGATGGCTCCATCCTAATGGACCGTTACAGTAGATGTCCCCATCCTAATGGACCGTTACAGTAGATGGCTCCATCCCAATGGTCCATTACAGTAGATGGCTCCATCCTAATGGACCGTTACAGTAGATGGCTCCATCCTAATGGACCGTTACAGTAGATGTCCCCATCCTAATGGACCGTTACAGTAGATGGCTCCATCCCAATGGTCCATTACAGTAGATGGCTCCATCCTAATGGACCGTTACAGTAGATGGCTTCATCTTAATGGTCCGTTACAGTAGATGGCTCCATCCTAATGGACCGTTACAGTAGATGGATCCATCCTAATGGACCGTTACAGTAGATGGCTCCATCCTAATGGACCGTTACAGTAGATGGATCCATCCTAATGGACCGTTACAGTAGATGGCTCCATCCTAATGGACCGTTGCAGTAGATGGACCGTTACAGTAGATGGCTTCATCTTAATGGTCCGTTACAGTAGATGGCTTCATCTTAATGGCCGTTACAGTAGATGGCTCCACCCCAATGGTCCATTACAGTAGCTGGCTCCATCCTAATGGACCGTTACAGTAGATGGCTTCATCTTAATGGTCCGTTACAGTATATGGCTCCATCCTAATGGACCGTTACAGTAGATGGATCCATCCTAATGGACCGTTACAGTAGATGTCCCTATTCTAATGGACCGTTACAGTAGATGGCTCCATCCTAATGGACCGTTACAGTTTATGGATCCATCCTGATGGACCGTTCCAGTATATGGCTCCATCCTAATGGACCGTTACAGTAGATGGCTCCATCCTAATTGTCCGTTACAGTAGATAGACCGTTACAGTAGATGGCTTCATCTTAATGGTCCGTTACAGTAGATGGCTTCATCTTAATGGTCCGTTACAGTAGATGGCTCCATCCCAATGGTCCATTACAGTAGATGGATCCATCCTAATGGACCGTTACTGTAGATGGATCCATCCTAATGGACCGTTATAGTAGATGGATCCATCCTAATGGACCGTTACAGTAGATGGCTCCACCCTAATGGTCCATTACAGTAGATGGCTCCATCCCAATGGTCCATCCCAGTAGATGGCTTCATCTTAATGGTCCGTTGCAGTAGATGGCTCCATCCCAATGGTCCATTACAGTAGATGGCTCCATCCTAATGTAACGTTACTGTAGATGGATCCATCCTAATGGACCGTTACAGTAGATGGCTCCATTCCAATGGTCCATTACAGTAGATGGCTTCATCTTAATGGTCCGTTACAGGAGATGGATCCATCCCAATGGTCCATTACAGTAGATGGCTCCATCCTAATGGACCGTCACTGTAGATGGATCCATCATAATGGACCGTTACAGAAGATGGCTCCATCCTAATGGACCTGGACCGTTACAGTAGATGGCTCCATCATAATGGTCCATTACAGTAGATGGCTCCATCCTAATGAACCGTTACAGTTTATGGATCCATCCTAATGGACCGTTACTGCAGATGGATCCATCCTAATGGACCGTTACAGTAGATGGCTCCATCCTAATGGACCGTTACAGTAGATGGCTCTATCCTAATGGTCCGTTACAGTAGATGGCTCCATCCCAATGGTCCATTACAGTAGATGGCTCCATCCTAATGGTCCGTTACAGTAGATTGACCGTTACAGTAGATGGCTTAATCTTAATGGTCCGTTACAGTAGACGGCTCCATCATAATGGACCGTTACAGTAGATGGCTCCATCCTAATGGACCGTTACAGTAGATGGATCTATCCTAATGGTCCGTTACAGTAGATGGACCGTTACAGTAGATGGACCGTTACAGTAGATGGCTTCATCTTAATGGTCCGTTACAGTAGATGGCTCTATCTTAATGGTCCGTTACATCCTAATGGACCTTTACAGTAGATGGACCGTTACAGTAGATGGCTTCATCTTAATGGTCCGTTACAGTAGATGGCTCCATACTAATGGTCCATTACAGTAGATGGCTCCATCCTAATGGACCGTTACAGTAGATGGCCCCATCCTAATGGACCGTTGCAGTAGATGGACCGTTACAGTAGATTGCTTCATCTTAATGGTCCGTTACAGTAGATGGCTCCATCCTAATGGTCCGTTACAGTAGATGGCCCCATCCTAATGGACCGTTACAGTAGATGGCTCCATCCTAATGGTCCCTTATAATAGATGGACCGTTACAGTAGTTGTCCCCCTCCTAATGGACCGCTACAGTAGATGGACCGTTACAGTAGATGGACCGTTACAGTAGAGAGCTTCATCTTAATGGTCCGTTACAGTAGATGGCTCTATCTTAATGGTCCGTTACAGTAGATGGCCCCATCCTAATGGACCGTTACAGTAGATGGCTCCATCCTAATGGTCCGTTACAGTAGATTGACCGTTACAGTAGATGGCTTCATCTTAATGGTCCGTTACAGTAGACGGCTCCATCCTAATGGACCGTTACAGTAGATGGCTCCATCCTAATGGACCGTTACAGTAGATGGCTCCATCCCAAATGGGCCGTTACAGTAACACCGACGTACACCTGGACTTACACCAGTCCACTACTTGTGTACTTTAAACTAGTGTAAGCGGGAAAGGTCATCTGACCTGAATTCAACATTTAAGGCCTTATGGAGGGAAATTCGAAATATATTTTAACATTCACTTTTCTATTACTGTGTTAAAAGGCATTACAGCTTTACGGCTTTACCGGTTGCCGGTATGGTACCGGTATTTATTTCTGTCTATAAACCGTTACTGCGTTATGAATGCGTATAAATTACATCACAGGTTGCTTAGCTACCGATGGCGATCTCTCCCCATTCGTTCTCGATCGCGTCGACCCGATCTTTGGGCCCAACCTACTGGCCAACCTACCGGTATCCGCGTACACAACACCCTTACCGACCGGCTGGACCAGCTGATTCTGCCTCCCTGTAACCACCTCACCTGGTACGTCTGCGGACCCACCGTCTACGACGCTGCCCACATCGGCCACGCCTTCTCTTACGTATCATTCGATATTATCCGCCGGATTCTCACCAACTTATTCCGAATTCCTGTCGTCTATATGATGGGAATCACAGACATCGACGATAAGATTATAGAGCGTTCGAGACGCGAGAACATTAATTGGAAGGAAATTACGACTCGTGAAGAGATTAATTTCATGCAGGACATGGGCAATCTCAATGTTATGCGTCCGACAATAACCAGACGCGTGACGGACAGTATCCCGGACATAATATCCTTCGTCGAACGATTAGTATCCAATGGCGACGCATACGTCACCGAATCCGGCAACGTATTCTTCTACGTTTCTAAACGCGACGCTAAATTATGTATCCATGGCAACCAGAAGCCGACGGAATCACCACAACCGGAAAAAAGAGACGCTCGGGATTTCGCGTTGTGGAAAAGGAGCAAAGATAACGACGGACAATGCGATTGGGCGTCGCCATGGGGACGGGGTCGCCCCGGGTGGCACATCGAGTGCTCGGCAATGTCGGCGAGGGCGCTCGGTCCCCGAATGGACATTCATTCCGGGGGTATTGACCTCGCATTCCCGCACCATAACAACGAAATCCTCCAATCAGAATCCTTCTACGGAGTTAACCAATGGTGTAATTACTTTCTCCACGCGGGACATTTGAATATGAAGGGATCGGAAGATAAAATGTCAAAATCCTTAAAGAATTACATCACAATCAGCGATTTCTTAACCGTCTACAGTGCGGACGAGTTCCGTATGTTTTGTTTGCAGTCGCATTATCGACACGGGGTAGCCTTCGATAACAAAGTCTCGATGCAGCAGGCCAGGGAAACTCTGAAACAGATAAATGGATTTCTGTCGGAAGTTCAGTTGTTCCTACAGAGCGGGAGAATGTCTCGCGAGAACGACAATAACCTTAAAGAAATGACAACCAAAACAATAAATTCCGTTTATCGTAGTTTAGCTAACGATTTTGATACTCAATTTTCCATCGAAGAAATTTTAAAGTTAATAAAATATTGTAATCATGTTATTCAGTCGGATAACCAATCAGATACCAGACAGACTGTATTACTTAGAGAGGATGGATCTCTGTCTTCTATGGGTCTAACTAAGAACTTCATCGAATCAACTCTATTTAACTTGGGTTGCTTTTCGTCCAATAAAGTTGTATCTACCGACACTGACCAGGTAATCAATGAGTTGGTAGGTTTCCGTTCCCATGTGAGGAACGTCTCGTTGAGTATGGGGAACGCTGAGTCTAGGTTGGAACTGTTGGGCGCTTGTGATCGACTCAGGGACAGTCTACACAGACTGGGTATTCAGCTGAAAGACAGAAAGAATATACCCACTACCTGGGAACCGATACAAACTATTAATTGTGAAAATAAAGAGAATTTGAGATGATAATGTTTTAAGTGCAATTTATAATTTAATTCAGAAATTAAAAATTAAGAAATGTTTCTGTTACAATTTAATGTTATTATTAAATAGTATTCGGTCCTTCAGCTTCAGTTAGCCATTCGTCGTAACACTGGGGGTTTCAGAAGGCGTAATATTACAATAATATGTTACCATCAAGCAGAGTTTGGACCGAGTTTATTATCAATTTCAGCTCCAACTCCAAACATAAAATCATCGCCTTCCTGATTTCTCCGGAGCTATACGCAATCTGCTCAAAAAATTATGATATTTATTATTCTAGAATTGTTGGGTTTTATGTCCTTGTAGGCAAATTTTTGAAAGAGAACAGTATCCCAATATTACATTTAATGCTTATACGGGCAATTTTATAGCTCATATTTGAGGTAAATACACCAGACTTGAAGTGCCATGGTTGGTGTTCTACCTGACAGATTTTCAAGATTTCTAAAACGCCAGCACTTAATAATTGAACATTGCATTGCATATGGGTGGCGGCACGATTACGGTTCTTTCACCACATCACAGGATAACTAAAATTCACGAAACAATAAAATAAAATTTGTCAGCTCTGGTTAAATAAATTCCGTCTGAAACATCATAACTGGCGCAGATTTAGCCAGTCAATCATCATATACTTTCATATGTTTCCCCTTCAAATCAAACCTTCATATCTCTCGCGCCCACTACTGCCCTGTAGTCATTGCACTGTCATTATTCCACAACATAACACCAGCATTTCTGCTACAGTTAAAAAATCAAAGCACTCGGCGTTGACGTGTGTACTGTAGGTCCACAAACTCGAACTAATGTTTAGTGAAATGCGTTGGGGCGATAATTGTCGTCGATTATCAGATTAAATCTAATAATAATTAAGTTTAAATTGGACCAACATTTAAGAAACCAACATTTATAATTATTATATAAAATCCCCGGTAGTTCCTACAGTTAACTTCTACAGTTCTAACTATTTAACAATTATTGTTATTGTTTTACAAGAAAGTGGCAACACTGTTCAGAGTCATATGTGTCAATAAATAAATATGGAATAATATCAGGTCAGATAATAATATGGTTATATATACATTAGATGGAATAATATGGTTATAAAATAACGGTAGTTTCAAAGTCTGGACTAACTGAGGCGAAAATACAATAATATTAAAATTAACTCAACATATATTAATTGTCTAACATAACTGATAGAGGACGAACAACACTTAACTACTTCCCTAAACTAATAACAAAGACATAATTATTTAACAGCACAATGCAATACTTAACTGCCACGTACAATGAGTATACAAGAGAAATAAAGAGAAACATGATAGCAAAATATTAGATTTTATACGATTATCTTACATTATAATATATTGTTTTATTTATTTATGCATGATACACTCTGAGTTAGAACTCAGCTATGGAATGCAGCATTAATGAACCGCCCAAACAGTGCTACTCTGTCAGGGATCGAACCTAGCAACCTAGAGAAGCACAGAAAGTCACCACTACACACACAGCTTTATTATCTATACGCAAGTCATAAATTAACTATTTAAGTAAAATAGCAGACTTTTTTTGTCGACACAAGAAAAGCTACTTTTTTCCATCACTTATGACGTTTAATTTGTTGAAAGTCACTTTTTGAGAAAAAAAAACATAAATATGTTTCATCCAAGCTCTTATTTCCAAACAAATAAAACATTTTCTTCTATCAATTTTTATATTTTACGGAATTAGAAGTAATTTTTTTGTAAAGTATTTTTAACTGACACATTTAATACTAATTTATTGGCAGTACACAGATCGTCTATTGCTTGTTATATAACTTGCGAATGACTGAATGAGTAATTTACTGGAGGGCGAGCCACAAATTCGATGGACCTTAGCCTATAAACTACAGTAGTAGAGGCTAAATGGTCAATAATAGCTGTCCGTTTGTATGGCTCAATGTTTCAACGCCAACATCATGAACTTTGATGATAAATTAGGTACAGCAGTGCCGGCATATGTGTGTTTGTAGTCAAATAGACTACATAAAACGTATCAATAATTACGCAAAGATTTCACTTACGCAAAAATGATAAAAAGTTACTTAAAATAAAGTGAAATTATCCATTATATTATCTCTATGAAACAGCTTTATGGAATATAATTACTGAATTATACTATACAGTGTGCAGGTGGATCCGATAGTGGTTCCGGTTACCGGAATTATTTACTATTTCCGGGTGTCCGTGAATTTCCGGTTACCGGAAGTATTTACTACGACAAGGTGTCCGACCGTGTGGTTCCGGTTACCGGAAGTATTTACTACTTTCGGGTGTCCGTGGGTTTCCGGTTACCGGAAGTATTTACTACTTCCGGGTGTCCATGGGTTTCCGGATACCGGAAGTATTTACTACTTCCGGGTATCCGTGGGTTTCCGGTTACCGGAAGTATTTACTACTTCCGGGTATCCGTCAGTTTCCGGAAGTAGGCCTATTTACTACTTCCGGGTGTCCGTGGGTTTCCCGTTACCGGAAGTATTTGCTACTTCGGGTGTCCGTGAGCTTCCGGGCTATTATTTCGCGATTGAACGGAGTTTATCCTCCCGGATACTCCCGTCGCCGGCGGACCGGAACTGCCGCAGCAACTCGTTGTCGTTCTCCTGCAGGAATCCCAACTCATCCGGAGTCAATGCGTCCCCGAGTCTCTGCAACGCTGTTAAGATCTCAGTCTTCTGTTGCTTAGCGACCGTTGGGGACAGTTTGCTGAGCGTGTGGTCTCTGTCTATTTGCGCAAGTCGTTGTCGCAACTGGCCTGGTTGTTTCTTGGCGAACATCTGTATAACTTCCGGAGTTTTAAACGCTTCGGATATAGCGGCTTGAATGGCTAATTGAATGGAACTGAGATCATCTACGAGGCTAATATCTCCTTTAGCCATTTTCTCTAAACTCTGTTGAAGTTCTTTCAGCTGATCTATTGCTTCCCTTTTCGATTCGTCGTATTCTTCTTCCTCCAGTTCATCTTTGGATTCCTCGATATCCTTAAGTTCCCTCATAAGTCGGTCAATTTGATCCTCAAGGTTTTTCTTCAGTTTCTCAGTCTCAGATTTACCTCTTGAAGTCATCGTGCTACAAATACTGAAACTGAACTAAGAAATACTGTCAGTCAGTCTGTCTGTCAGACATCAGACATACAAGTAATATCTAGGCCTATGTAATACAGTAATACCTACTGACGAAACTCAGGAACTGTAATACTGTAATAATCAAGGCCTACTGGTATTAGTACGTTTGAACGACACTAGCCAAACAAGCCTAAAATCAGATGAATAATGGTACCGGTACCGGTATAGCAGTATTGTGCACCACCTTGCGGATTGCATGGGTATTATTTATTAAGTTCTTTGAAGGGAATGTACTATTTTAATCTATATTACTTACTACTACTATTACTATTATTTACTAGCTTAATTATGTAATATTTTAGCTTAATCTATTAATTTAATTACGATTTACTATGCGCGTAGGTAATCTTAATTACAGTCTACCGTACATACATTATAATTAATATTTACCCCGACTGAGGGTGTATCTTATTGTAAAAAAATATTACAAGCTAATAACGCTGTTGCGATACGGTTGTTTATTTCATATATTGGCCCTGAAAAGGGCCGTTTGGGTTGGTTAAGTCAGGTCGTACAGTAGTTGGCCCTGAAAAGGGCCGTTTGGGTTGAAGTCAGGTCGTATACAGTAGTTGGCCTGAAAAGGGCCGTTTGGGTTGGTTAAGGTATAAGGTACAGTATAGACATTCAGCAATGGTAGTAATGTTTGAAAAGTGCAAGGAGATTTGAGATAGGTCGGTCGCGATTTAAAAGTCTCCACCGAAATTCTGCCAGGTGGCCAGCAATAAGTTGCGGTGTTGTGCATTTCTTATTGCGGATGACTGACGTCTTTAAGTGGCCCCACATCGACTCTATACGTTGAGTGTGGGTGCCAGTCGCACTCACCCACTCTACCGAATGGTTGACGGTTTCGTGTATGTAGGTCCCTGTTCCATTGGTAGCAGACCACGGGTTTGTGGCGTTTGGACGGATAGGACGGAGGGTGTCTGCATCACGATGCAAAACGTGGTAGAGGCGGATGTCGACTTTATTATCTGGACGTTTCCATACCAGTCCAAACACCCACGGCCCATCCACTGTCGTCCCATAATTAGATCGGGATGACGGAAAGTGGTCCCCACCAAGCAAACGACCTCGGTTGTTGGTGCTCCTCTTGCGTTTTCCCCGTAATAGCGTCTCGTCGATTTGGACAATATGTCCTGGTCCACCCATTGGCTCTGACTCCTCTTGATCGCGGTACATTAATTCTCTAATAAAATTGTACCAGTCGACAAGGGATCCATTGCCTTACACCCCAACAATGTCGCCTAGCAACAGATGTGCAGTACGCATTCGAACATCGAGAGCAAACGAATACGAGATGGCCAGAATCTGCCGAACCTCGAATCGACTCTTCTCAAACCACGTTCCAGAACGTGCAGTTCGCTTGTGCTTATTTGCACCGGAGCAACGCCAAACAAGCCGCATGAATCCCCTGTCCTTCACCAGCGTAATTTTAGCTTGCGCAGTACAACCCGGAAAAGGACAAAGACGTAGGGTTGGTTGCCCATTTGGTTGTAGAGTTCGGGGGAGAAGCTCCACGCTTTGAGCAAACTCAATAGCGCGCTCCTCAGTCTCGATAAGTTTCCCAATCTCAATGAAATTTAATTCACCCATAGTCATGAGTACAGTATACTAACAGTAGGCCAGTACAGTAAGTAACAGTACAGCAGTAGGCCTAACAATACAGTACTGCTATACCGGTACCGCTACCGGTAACAATTTTTATCAGTTTCTATCTGATTTCATGATTGTTTGGCTAGTGTCGTTCAAACGTACTAATACCAGGCCTACTTCAGTACTACCTACAGAAGCAGAGAAGGTCAAGCTATGAGCTACTGTACTACACTACAGCATAGTAGGGGTTCCGGTAGTATAAAGGTTTTCCATTTCCAGTTGACAGTGATAATAGCTACCGGTAGTAGGCCTTCTAAATAATATTAGTTCTGTAGTCAGTACAGAAGTTACGTACTCTTTGTAAGTGTCTCTGAAAAGTGTCTGTCCGGGATAGTGTTTCTGACTGTTTGTCTGCCAAAATATAACAAAAAGCTTTCATTCTACCCAAATGTTTCAAATGTTTCTACCCAAATGGCTTTTCCAAAATTGAACGAATTCGTGTAAAGTTTGGCATGAATGGTGACTGGGTGACAACCCCTATGCTTAACACCCCCTATGACCACTTTTTTTATTTTCATTGTTGTAGCTGAAATACTGTATTTAACAAAATGTGTCAATTTTTGGTCAAAAATACAAAAATCCGTAAAAGATACATGATGTACAGTATTGCTAAAATATTGCATAAAAAAATCCGGTATTTTTAAATAATTTTTGAACTTGAGCATTTATCAAAATTACGGTCATAGAGTCGATTTAGCATGCCATTGTGTACAAATTATGAAATTTTGAGCACATGATGACCATCCCTCTAAGAGCCTTTGCATTTTAAAATTGTATTGCATAAATTTTGTTAATTTATTTTTAAAAAAAATTTTATCCACCTACAGTATTGTATACGCATGTGTACCAAATGTCAATAAATTTGGGTATAATTGAGTCTCCTAAATAAGGGGAAGAAATTTTTTAGTTAATTAGTAAACCCCCCTTAAGGGAGCAGGTTAGTAAAGGAGCAGGTTATAGAGGCGTGTTGGTGACAATAAACGATAGTTAACACATGTTACAATTATTATGTGTGAGGTCACAAAGTTTAGGTAATAAGGGTCCGGTCAATAATACACAAGTAAAATATAAATCAAATATAAATCAAATATACAGCTTCAATACGGTATTTAGAGGGTCCGGTCAGTAGCCACCCCCCAGCAGTGCGCAGTACACAGAAAGACATAAGAGTAAAATAGCAGCAAAAGGGTAAAGTAAATTAGCAGTAAAAAAGGTAAATTCAATATTACTCATATTTTATTATTTAAATATTTGCAAGACGAGGAAACGGTGCTTATACTGTACAGATCAATCTAATCAATCATGTCTTTGTCATCGTACCTAAGCTGTGATGATGATGCTGGCATTACTGGAAACTCTATTACAGAGGTAGAAACTGCTCCTGAAAATTAGTCGGAAAGCTATAAATAAAACGAACCACAAATACTGCGTGGGCACTTCGCGCAGCACGATGTCTGTATCAACCTTTGCATGGCAGTTAAAATTAGTGGAAGTTGAAGTTTTTATAAACATTGTACCGGTACATACCGTATAAACAAACATGCACCAATAAGCGGCATGTGATGGATATAATAACTCTGGCTAAGTAAGTACAGTAAGTAGGCCTGCGTCTTTAATTAAAAATAGGGCAACACGTTCATAAATAAAACTGTTATTAGAATGAAAATCGCCCCAATAATTAATTACACGCTACCTGAAATTGGCCCTTTCCTTAAGTTAAATTAGTGGGCGAGCCCACCTTCGTTGATTACCCCCCCCCCCCCCCCCCACTGCCAGTTTGTCTATAAATTAAGTTAATCTATACACCCCCAGTCGGGGTAAATCACCAATACTTTAAAATATATTTAATTTAATTCTTAAATAATAAAAAAAATATATAAGGTAGCTAGAGGTTGGTTAGAGTTGATAAAGGGGGGTTCTGTGGGCAAGTAAGGGCGTGGTATCGGTCGCTAGACGATAGTCGCTACCATAGACGATTGTCTAGAAATTACGCCTTCATTTGGTGTTTAAACGTTTCCATGGACACTGAGTCTCTAACCGCCAATGGTTGCGAGGTATGGGAGCATTGACTTCCAGTGTTATTGGAACCACAGACAGGTCATGCACCCCCTAGCGGACTAGTTCTGGAAGACTGGCTAAGAAGTTTCCTAAGGTGGTTCTGATTGTGTGCTACTCTCCAACTAGTGTTGCCCCTGTAGAGGAGGTGGAAAATTTCTACCACAATCTACAAGCAGCAACTGATGGAGTGGATCAGCATGCATTCTTAACATTCCTGGGAGACTTTAATGCAAGTCTGCATCAATCACCTACATCGCCCTGGGTCTATAGCAATAGTGTTAACCGAAATTCTGTCCATCTTCAGGATTTTATCTCTGGAAATGGATTGTTTTCGGCTGGAACCCAGTTCAAGAAGCGAACTGGAAAGCTATGGACTCATAGTGGACCCAGTGGTCACAAGTCCCAGATAGACCATATTCTGTTTCGTAGGAAATACAGGAGCTCTATACAAGACTGTAATGCATTTACACTTCGACCCTTCTCCAGTGATCACCGCCTTATTGTGGCCAAGGTAAGACTTAGTCTGCGTGCTAGCAGAACAACGAAATCTGCCTTGCCACGGCATGACTGGTCCTCTCTGTTGCAACAGCCAAGTGTGAGATCCAGCTTCACACTACAGCTGAGCAACAGGTATGAGGCTCTTGCCTCTGAGGCGGCAGATCACTGTGAGGGCTATACTGCCTTTACAGAAGCAGTTAAGTTAGCAGCTGCAGAAACAGTTCCTGTATACCCTCGAAACAGGAAAAGGGCCCCCTGGACTGACAACAAAATTCAGAAGTGCCGAAATGACCTTCATAAGGCGCAGAAAGAGTCCCGACTCAAACAGACTACAGCGGCCAAGAATGCAGTTAAAGCTGCATCTAGGTCCCTGAACAGGCAGTACTCTGTTAATCTACAGGAGCTAATAAACCAACAGGTTGATGCCATCAATGATGCTGACGACAGCAGGCAATCATCCCAGGCATGGAAATCGATCAATCTGCTTACTGGGCGGAAAAGCCAACCAACCACCAAGGTTAAGGCTGAATCACCAGCCAATCGCCTCAATGGTTGGAAAGCCCACTTTGAAAAGCTCCTCAATAATGACAGGGTATTGCCTGATAACTTTATAGAAGTAAAAGTGTCTGAGTCTGTACTCCCAGATATTCCCATTGGCGATATCTCCTTTGCAGAAGTGAAGGCTGCTGCAAAGAGCATTAAGACCAATCGTGCCAGTGGAGTAGATGGTGTTCCCCCTGAGGTCTTTAAAATACCTGAGTGTTTAAAGCTCATCTATCCCATCATAGTAGACATGTACCGTACAACAAGAGTCCCACAAGAAATGAAAACAAATAAGTTGGTGCCAGTTCCCAAGAAGGGCAACCTAACACTCTATGGTTCTTTTCGGGGAATCTCATTGATCTCGATTGCTGCAAAACTATACAATAGAATTCTATTAAATCGCATCAGGGATCCCATTGAGAGACTGCTACGTGGAAATCAGAATGGGTTCCGTAAAGGTCGTGGGACCATGGAGCCCATTTTGGCACTTAGAAGGATAATTGAAGAGTTATCAAAAAAGAAAGACAGGCATCTGGCTGTTATCTTTGTTGACTTCTTCAAGGCCTTTGATTCAGTCTCTCGCTCACGTATGTTCAGCATACTTTCATTATATGGGATTCCTGATGAAATTATTGCAGCAATCAGATCAGTATACGATGGTTCGACAACATTTGTGTCTACTGTTGACGGTGACACAGAACCATTTCAAGTGTTATGGGGCGTCCTCCAAGGAGACACACTTGCACCATTCTTGTTCATTATTGTGGTTGACTATGTTCTACGCATGTCCTTAGATCATCATAATGATGATGGGGTGATGATAACTCCACCTACTGGCTCCAGAAGTCGAGGAAATCCTGCCAAGTACCTAACTGATCTAGACTTTGCTGATGACTTAGGAGTACTCTCAGAATCATTAGAGGGAGCCCAGCGGCTCCTCAGCTCATTAGAACATGCTGCTTCTAGTGTTGGTCTTTTTATTAACTCCAGAAAGACCAAAATTCTGACAGTTAACTTTGAAAGTCCTCAGCAAGTCTCTGATCGGATGAGCATAAGCTCAAAGGATGGTATGCTTGAGCATGTGGATGACTTCTGTTACCTGGGATCATGGATCCGGAAGTCAGGTGAGGACCTTCGAATACGTAAGGGAGAGGCATGGGCAGCCTTGAATAGGCTTTCCAGGATTTGGAAGTCACCTAGAATTAATCGGAAACTTAAGGTCCGATTATTTAGAGCAGCAGTAGTTCCAGTACTCCTCTACGGGAGTCCATGCTGGGCTCTAACTGCTGAGGACACCAAATCTCTGGATGGCACATTCACAAGAATGCTACGCCGGGTACATTGTGTCAAGTACAATGCACACATCTCCAACCAGACACTATATAACATTGGAGGTGTCTCATTGGTTCCCCCAAGCTTGACACTAGAACAAAATCGCCTCCGCTTTGCAGGACATTGCTTTCGCCGTGAGGACCAGCCAGTGCATAATCTTGTACTTTGGCAGCCTCATGGAGTAAATAAGCATGGTGGACAGCCCATGACTTTCTTGAGACGCATCTTAAAGGACACTGGCCTTAAAGATGCGGATGATCTAGCAAATGTCATGGGTGATAGGGAGTTGTGGCGGTGCAATTTTGTTGACAAGCCGGCACAGCATTCTTAAAAATGCAGCTGCAATGCAGCATGCCGATCCTAGTAGTAGTAGTAGTAGCGGACTATAGGTCATTGTCATCGCAAAAATGACTGTAGGCACCAAATACCGGTAAGTGTTTACAGTTCTTTAAAAACTTAATTAAATTTAAAGCATTAAGGGAAAGGAGCTGGTTAACAAAAGAAAGACTAAAAAAACAAGTAGTGCAAATTTTATAATTACAAATCATCACTAAATCAACCTTGAGTTATGAGCTTACAGTATACAGTATGTAGGTTTCTGGGATGCTGAACGGGAATATACTGTATTTAAATGGTAAAATTATGAATGTGTTCAAAAATGGAAAAAAATGAGAAAGCGCCTCACCGGGGGTTGAACCAGCGCTATACGTACAGTACGTTTCAGCCTATCAGGCCTCATCAGTAGCGCTATCCAGTTCAGCCACTTGCCCCTGACATTCACTCTGTCAACCCCCGGTGACGCGCTTTCTCATTTTTTCAATTTCTGAACAAAACCATAATATTACACCTTTAATTACAGTTGCATTAACAGCTCAACTCCAAGTCATTTAAATGGTAAAGAAATCTGATCCCGTTCGTGGTGGTGTATCAAGGCCATTTAAACAATGTAAACACAAACAAACACAAAACAAAACAAATGTAAAAGTCTGTCTGTGTGTAGGTTTTCTAATTAAGCAATGCTCGTAGGATACAACTACCAAATTTCAGATGAATCTGACGGTTGGTTCTATAATTACAGCTACTTTTACGTTTCTGTAAATTCGCCCCCCTAACGGCAGACAGAGGAACTGTAGAAGTCTGTCTGTGTGTAGAATTTCTAAATTTTTGATAGACTACGATTTTTGAAGGACCCCCTTGGAAATAAGCTGCAAAGCTTTAGGGGTAATCCTATATGTTATGTTGGACAATACCTTTATACCGGTACATTGTTTGGTGTATTTGTTATTGTTTTTACATAATGTATAAATAAATCTATCTATCTATCTATGACTACATGTGTACCAAGTTTGGTTCCATTTCATCCATGATTGACCGACTTATTAGCGTTCAAACATTCCTGCCACAAACATAGCCAGAGGCAGCCACAAACAAACAAAAGCTGCAGGAACTCGAGCGATCATTAATTAATTAATTATTAAATACTGTTTCAACTAAATTCTTTACGAAAAAATAGTAATCTTCTTTTAAATATGGACCCTGCATTCGTGGAAAATATAATATTTGATAATTCACCAGTCAGCCTGCGATATAATTTTGCAGGCTTGGTCCTTGTCATGGCCTGTTATTTAGATGGCCTTATAAAAAGGATTCCCCGTACTTAGTTCCAATTTAAGCCTCATGCGAATTTAGTTCCAATTTTGGCAAATTTAGTTCCAATTTATGCGAACTTAGTTCCAATAACTAGAGAAAAACGAAAACGAACTTAGTTCCAATGGATGCGAGTTTACTTCCAAATGCATGCGAATTTAGTTCCAATGCATGCGAATTTAGTTCCAATGGAAGCGAATTTAGTTCCAATGGAAGCGAATTTAGTTCCAATGATTCAGGTGTGGGGCGAGCCACGTAGTTGGCGAAGAATCTGTTTAATGACACTATTAGGTGGGTGGTTAAATAATAATTGTAAATAACTAACCCAAAACGCCCAACATCCAAACCAAAACAATCTTATCCCAAACAACGCCCAACCTCTTAACCCAAACAATTCAATTAAATTCATTTATATTTAATCATTTAAAATGATAGTCATTGTAAAAAAACAACGCCCAAGCTCCTAACCCAAAACAACGCCCATCCACCTAAACCGAAGCAACTGGTAAATATTGTATTTGGTGTGAAAATGGCACACAATGTGCATGACTTGAGTATACTACAGACTCAGTTCGTCAGTATCAGTATACTCGTGATTAATATATATTTCAAAATGTGTAATTATATTTAATTCATTAATAATAATTTGTTTTTTAAAAATTACAGAAGGGTTTTACAATTATTTACAATTATTGTTGATCCTACCCACCCCAAATAGTGACAATACGCAATAGGCTTCGCCTACTACGTGGCTATCCCAACGATTGAAACATTGGTACTCGTACCCATTGGAACTAAATTCGCTTCCATTGGAACTAAATTCGCTTCCATTGGAACTAAATTCGCATGCATTGGAACTAAATTCGCATGCATTTGGAAGTAAATTCGCATCCATGGGAACTAAGTTCGTTTTGATATTCTGGGATTGGAACTAAGTTCGCCTCGATTGGAACTAAGTTCGCTTTGTAATATTTATTTTGGAACTAAATTCGTTTCAATTGGAACTAAGTTCGCATTTGAAAATGTGCGATTGGAACTAAGTTCGTGCTACCAAAAAAGTGTTGTATCCATAGAAAGGCGAACTATACTCAGAGTATAGGCCTACACGTATAACAGAATAGTTCGCCTGCAGTTGTGGAAAACCTTTTGTTTATTTGCTCTGTACTGCTATACAGCTATACCTGTATACCAGTCAAGGATACCAGTACAGGCTGACAGCAGGACAGTGGACAGGTAGTTCTGTAGTTGTTTTTGTACTGGTTCCGGTCTGCCGGTCAGCCGGTAGGTGGTAGGCAGGCCTACTCAGCTACACTGCCAGCACTGCTACAGCCTGCAGGCCTGCCTACATGCAGACATGTCCTGATATGTGCTTGACATCTTATAACAAATCGAACAAGCTCAGACATCAGAAGCTAGTCTAACGAACATTGTGCATTGCACTCATAGCAGCATTGCATTCATATCCAGATATCTGCAATGGATAGCCAGCAGGCATATCGCTGTATCGCAGCGCAATAGCATATCTCTGTATCTAATACCCAGATACCAGAATACCCTACTGCAATACATAGCAGCATACTGGCATAGGCCTAAATATGATATATAATATAGGCAGAAGTCAGATAGGCAGATAGGCCTAGCAAGGCTATAAATATACAATCCACAATCGAAGGCATCTGGACGAAATCAGGCGTACAATAGCTCGTTAGAAAGCTCTCGCTCTATCAGTCTATCTGTCTATCCCGTGGCAACGTAGACTTTTACTGTTTTACTTCAGTACTCTGGCTTTTACGGTCACTTTTACTTTTAATGTGCGTTCGAAATCCAGAACTCGATTCTAAAATATTTGGCGTCATCTCATCACATCTTCACATCCAGACATCACATTCCAGCATTCATTATTTTACTGTGAATTGTCAGATTGCAGGATTGTATACAGGTATAGGCTACTTACTGACTTACCGGTCAGCCGGTAGTCGGTAGTTAATCAGTTCAGCAGTTAATATAGTCATAGTCACTGACTCCATCTGCCATCCTATGTCCTATAATATTGCAGTCATATTCCTGTATTCCCCCTACCCTACCACGCTACCAGCCTACTCTGCTACTGTCTGACTGTCTGACTGTAACCAACCTGACTTCCTGACCAGCTTTTAAGTCAAATAGCGGTACGAAAATTATTATTAAGCAATTATTACCGGTATAAAGTGCATATTTTTTAGGAGTTGTAGAATTTTGTACTATCTGACTATCAGATTATGCCTAATTAATATTTTTAATTTAATCAATACATCAATTTCTTAATATTATCTATTAGGCAATTATTATTATTATATTATTATGCAATTAGGCATTTCTTAATAGTTAATTAGCAGTTTTAGTTAATCAGTTAATTAGGTAATTATATAGAATGTTACTGTGCAATCTTTCAACTCACATCTAGGATCTTGTATTGTTTTTCTATTTTATTAGGCCTACTACTATTATGTTAAAAATTAACTTTAAAATAATTAGACTGAATAAATAGACTGATAGAGGAATTGATTTTGGAAGAACAATACTTTTACATGTCAAGTCAGCAAGTGGTAGTTTGCGAGCGGTAGCGTAGCGCTCTAACTAAATAGAGTGCAGTGGGGTGTTGGGAGGAGCTTATTTTGAATCACAATTATAAGTTAAAGTTCTAAGTATTTTGTTATAGGAAGCCGGTAACAAATTTCTAAGTGGCGGTTTTCTCTAGGAAGCGGTAAATTGACCAAAAATACAAAAATTTTATAAGTGGTTTGCCACGGGAACTGGTAAAATGGCATTAAAAAAAATTCAAAATCGAGGCCCCCAGGACCTACTGTCTGTGGCTGACTACACAATCTGTAAATTTTAGGCCAACATTAATTTTAATAATAATATCAGACTAATTATAGATCAGTAGATCAACTAAAAATACATTTATTTTTAAATAGGGCCTATAACATTTAGATTTAACTCCTTCTATACACTGAACACTATCAGACGATAGAAATGTTAAACAATCAACTACATTATTTTGATTTCCACTCCTTTTGCATTATTTTCACTGCAAATGATGGAATTTAGCTCTGCTCTGCTCTTTACCGCAATACCGGTACATAGCTGTAATGAAATTTACGTTGATCTGTACGAACTGGGTTGAGTTCGCCTACATACGTTATATTATACTATACATAGTAGCAGTAGGCATTCCACTTAAACTCTCAGTTTGTATCAAAGTACATTTTTGTTCAAAATGTGACCTTTTGTTAGCTATTATTCTAGAATTGTTCTAGAATAATTGTTCTAGAACGTGTTTTTAAATATGTGTGTCATATTTCGGAATGGTTTAGTTTAGAACAACAATTATTTATTTTATATATTTTATTTATTTTATTTTATAGGCTAATACCGACACCGACAACTGAAAACCTAAAATCCTACCGGTAACGGTAACATGTTTTACTGTTTAAGAACATTTCAAACAAATCTTAAAAAATGAGCTACGAACTAGCGGTAGTTTTTAATAACATTGGGAGTGGTTGTTGTGCCATGTTGTTGTATTGAGTTCCCAGGCACCTATCAGCTGCGCGGGCAGGTGAGCCCAATGAAGATCACATTCACATTTGTATAACCATTCCTGTTCTGGTTAAATTTAACTAATATTTTTTTGATGATGGAGACTTCAATTACCAATCACTTGGTGTTTTAAAATTCAGCACAAAATAAATAAAATTGAGTAGCGAAAGAGCTATGGTGTTCAAAAAGAAAGTATATTTATATCCACCCCCCTTTCCCTTGATTAAGAAGACATCTGGTTTGTTTATTGTTTTGGTTAGAAAACACCGCCATTAACCTGCTCATTTCCCTTAAATTTTGCCAGAGGCAGATAGGTGCGCATATGAACGTTAAATTAAAATATTAAAATAGGGGAGAACACCACGTACCTACATAAATTGTGAATTACCGCTACTGTAGGATAGGCCTACTGATTTTGCCGGTACGCGGTACTGTTTATTTGTCTACAATTTCTAACAACACATATTATTTTGTATCCGCGAGTTTTGTTACTAAATTCCTATTCTATGCCGGTATATTTGGGATTGAAACAAAGTCATCTTGGGGGAATTATTTAAATGGAAGAAGTAAACAGTTCAGTTAATGTGAATGAATACAACAATGTTGAGATTTCGTCTACCTTTGATGGTAACTTGTTTATTGGAGTAGACGTTAACCCTGTACTGGTTGATGAAACTATTAATTGTGAAAAAACTGCAGATTATTGTGTTTCATTAATAACTGATAGTGAAAGAGTTTCTCAATGTGTTACTGAAACTGAAAACGCAAATATCAATGGTGAATATCCTGCCTCCGAGGTGTCAGTTGTACTATTCGAGGATTGTCTTGCCTCTGGGCCGTCAGAGGATACTGGAGTGGATGTTGGGCTAGTTAATGTTGCGAGTTCCTCTCTGGGGAACGTTCCTATATGCTGCGTTACTCAACCGACTACCAGTAGCGGATCCCCTGATGTTAATGTTGCGAGTTCATCTCTGGAGAACGTTCCTATATGCAGCGCTACTCAACTGACTACCAGTAGCGGATCCCCTGATGTTAATGTTGCGAGTTCCTCTCTGGGGAACGTTCCTATATGCAGCGCTACTCAACCGACTACCAGTGGAGGATCCCCTGATGTTAATGTTGCGAGTTCCTCTCTGGGGAACGTTCCTATATGCAGCGCTACTCAACCGACTACCAGTGGAGGATCCCCTGATGTTAATGTTGCGAGTTCCTCTCTGGGGAACGTTCCTATATGCAGCGCTACTCAACCGACTACCAGTAGCGGATCCCCTGATGTTAATGTTGCGAGTTCCTCTCTGGGGAACGTTCCTATATGCTGCGTTACTCAACCGACTACCAGTAGCATGTCGCTTGATGTTAATGTTGTGAGTTCCTCAGCCGGGAACGTTCCTATATGCAGCGCTACTCAAACGACTATCAGTAGCGAGTCGCCTGATGTTAATAGTGCGGCAGTTGGGGAGTTAGTTTACTCATCAGATACCAAGTACTGCTTGTATTGCTGCGATATATTCAAAGACGAAGGAACTCTGGAAAAACATTTAAAGATCCATTTGGCATCAGCGCATAAAATCAGGTTTGATTGCGCTGATTGTGGTAATGTTTTTTATTCCCAAAGATCGCTAAACACGCATGTCAGCTTCATTCATAAAGGTATTCATTATAACTGCTCCGATTGTGGGAAAGCTTTTCCGCTGAAACGCAATTTAAAAACACATGTCGACTTTGTGCATAAAGATATCAAGTATAAATGCTTTCATTGTGGAAAAGCTTTTGTATTGAAGAGTTGTTTAAAGCAACATATAGAAGCTGTTCACAACCGGATCAGATACCATTGCGATCAGTGCGACAAAGTATTTACGCAGAAAGGTTACCTAGATAAGCACGTAAACTCTTTTCACAAAGGTGTCAGGTTTAATTGCTCAGATTGCGCTAAGGTATTTAAACAACAAATTTACCTCGACCGACATGTTGTCTTTGCGCATAAAGGTGCCGTAGAGTTCGCTTGCATTTATTGCGACGAAGTGTTCACGCAGAGCACCAATCTGCGTAAGCATGTCGATTTAATTCATAAAGATATCAAGTACAGTTGTAAGGAATGCGGTAAAGTATTGAGCAACCAAAATAATTTAAACAGGCATATCAGCGCTGTTCATAATAGTATTGAACAGTTCAATTGCAGTGATTGCAGTAAAGTGTTCCGCCAGAAAAGCTACCTATTAAAGCACTTTGACACTATGCATAAAGGTGTCAAATACAGTTGCATTGATTGTGGTAAGATATTTAGCCATCAAAGCTCCCTAAGCAGTCACGTTGTCTCTATCCACAAGGGTGTCAAGTTGAAGTATACTTGTTTTGATTGCGGTAAAGGAATTAGCAGCAGATCCAACCTAAAGAGACACATTGACTCTGTCCACAAAGGTACAGAAAAGTTCAATTGTATTGACTGCTGTAAAGTATATTCTGACCGAAGCGCCCTAACCAAGCACGTCAACATTGTCCATAAAGGCTTTAGGTACAAATGCAGTTACTGTGGTAAAGAATTTTGCCAGAAAGCCAATCTGAATATTCACGTTGACTCTGTTCATATGATGTATACATAGTGGGGATTCAGAGTTTAAGTTTTGTATTTTATGTATAGAACCGAAAATGGAATGTAAGTTGTAAACCAAAAGTTTGATGAAGTGTTCAGTGCAGCTCAAACTTTAATGACATTTGGAGCTGTTATGAGGAGGACCAGCAAACAATATTACTTGCTTATAGTCTTGTGGTCTGGAGTTTCTGTGCCTTGGTGATGGTTGTTGTATTATTTATTATAATTTATTCCGTAAAGTAGCCATTTTTCAAGGGAAATTATCCTTGACACCAAAAATTCAAAATGTATTTTTGAGAATAATCTGAGAGTAACTGAAATGAGTTCGACTTTGAAATAAACTTTTTGTAAATGTTGTTTTGTTATACAATCAAATCTAAGAGCCAACAGTTCGGAGATCATAAAATGGCGGATAATAGGCGGTCGCGATCCTATCATAGTAGGCAGTCATCGTAGTAGCAGTAGTAGTAAGGCGGTCGTGCCAAGTATCTTCCTTCACTTCCGGTCCTGCAAATTTGTTTTGGTTTCTGGTCCATGAAATTATGGATTACCAATTTTAAAAATCTTTTTTTTTTCAAGTGAGCAACTTAAAATTTTGCTTTTTCAAACATTTTGCTTGCGTATCTCGTGTTGAAAATTCTACTAATACTACTACTATGGGCATGCTGCATTGCAGCACAAGTATTATATTATATATAATTATTATATTATATATTACATATATATTAAGCATGTTGAGCCGGCTTGTCGACAAAATTGCGCCGCCACAACTCCCTATCACCCATGACATTTGCTAGATCATCCGCATCTTCAAGGCCAGTGTCCTTTAAGATGCGTCTCAAAAAAGTAATTTCTACCGGCTGTCCACCATGCTTATTCACTCCATGAGGCCGCCGAAGCACAAGATTCTGCACTGGTTGGTCCTCACGGCGAAAGCAATGTCCTGCAAAGCGGAGGCGGTTCCGTTCTATTGTCAAGCTAGGGGAGAATAATGAAACACATCCAATGTTGTATAGATTCTGATTGGAGATGTGTACATTGTACTTGACACAATGAACCCGGCGCAGCATTCTTGTGTAAGTGCCATCCAGAGATTTGGTCATGACGTACTATATAAATCTACAGTAGGTCATGATTTGGTGTCCTCTGAATGTGTTGAAAATAACATTTTTGCTTTGCGTCTTTATGAAATTCCACATGGCGTAATGGTTTTTAATAATTGATAGAGCAGAACCTTGCGACATGGTAAAGGTAACCATTGTAAACTTTTTATATAATTATATATAGATAAACTGACTACTATCGTGGAATCTAGAAACACGCTATTTTTTGAATTTTTGATAAACATGTCTTTCCATTGTGTTCGTTTCCATGGAAATAAGAAAGTTGTAGTTGCTTAATCAATCTAACTCCCCCTGTCTGTGTAATATATATAGCTACCATTGCGTATTTTACTAATAATTATATTTAATAATAATTTCTATAATAAAATAAATATGAGTCCGTTGTATGCATGCATGTATAATAATATATGATAATGATAACAATAGATAGGTACGTAGAGGATTTGCAATTAGGTGAGGCCAGATCTAAGCAAGACTATAGGTGCGAATTCTCGGGTTTTTAATGCCGTGAATGGCGATGTGGCTATAATAATATTTTTATACAGTCAAATAAGTTAATATTATTATCCCTTGTTCTAGCTTATTCAATGACCACCCATTTTTATCAAAAATACACAATACTGTACACGTGATTTTGTAAACAAAATGCAATTTTTTGAACTTTTTTGAAAATCATTTTTGTATTTTTGAAAATTTTTGAAATAATGCATCAGACGGGTTATAGATAATTACCTACCGTTACCTACCATATTTATATTACCTACCTACCTACGGTGTATACTTTACATATAAGGTGCAATGCAATATCTGCCTGGTTATATAATTACATTTATTTATAATATTTATTTGTTGTTTACAGTATGTAATTAATTAACATTATTAATTTATGTATTTGTTTGTTGTATAAGTTTGTCATTAAAAATAAAAAAAGCACTAAGCAGCCAAAAAAAAAAAAATTATGTATTTGTAGTTAAATTTAGACTACACCACAGTTTTCAAATCCCCTTAAGTGGCTACCTTTGCCTTTATTAAAAAAAACAGTTTCTAGTCTGAAATTACGGGAAATCGGAGCACCTACCAGAACAAGTACTTCGTGAGAAATCGGAACACTTAACAGAACAAGTACTTGGTGAGAAATCGGAACACTTACCAGAACAAGTACTTAGTGTGAAATCGGAACACTTACCTGAACAAGTACTTAGTGTGAAATCGGAACACTTACCAGAACAAGTACTTGGTGTGAAATCGGAACACTTAACAGAACAAGTACTTGGTGAGAAATCGGAACACTTACCAGAACAAGTACTTAGTGAGAAATCGGAACACTTACCAGAACAAGTACTTAGTGTGAAATCGGAACACTTACCAGAACAAGTACTTAGTGTGAAATCGGAACACTTACCAGAACAAGTACTTAGTCTGAAATCGGAACACTTACCAGAACAAGTACTTGGTGTGAAATCGGAACACTTAACAGAACAAGTACTTGGTGAGAAATCGGAACACTTACCAGAACAAGTACTTTGTGAGAAATCGGAACACTTACCAGAACAAGTACTTAGTGTGAAATCGGAACACTTACCAGAACAAGTACTTAGTGTGAAATCGGAACACTTACCAGAACAAGTACTTTAGTGTGAAATCGGAACACTTACCAGAACAAGTACTTAGTGTGAAATCGGAACACTTACCAGAACAAGTACTTAGTGTGAAATCGGAACACTTACCAGAACAAGTACTTGGTAAGAAATCGCAGCACTTACCAGAACAAGTACTTAGTGAGAAATCGGAACACTTACCAGAACAAGTACTTAGTGTGAAATCGGAACACTTACCTGAACAAGTACTTGGTAAGAAATCGGAGCACTTACCAGAACAAGTACTTAGTGTGAAATCGGAACACTTACCAGAACAAGTACTTGGTAAGAAATCGGAGCACTTACCAGAACAAGTACTTGGTAAGAAATCGGAACACTTACCAGAACAAGTACATAGTGAGAAATCGGAACACTTACCAGAACAAGTACTTAGTGAGAAATCGGAACACTTACCAGAACAAGTACTTGGTGAGAAATCGGGGCACTTACCAGAACAAGTACTTGGTGTGAAATCGGAACACTTACCACACCGTTACATTGTGTGAAATCGGAACACTTACCACACCGTTACATTGTGTGAAATCGGAACACTTACCACACCGTTACTTTGTGTGAAATAGGCATGTGTTATCTGGAGCGACAATAATTGGATTTTAAGTTGAAGTGGTGTTTAATTATTGTTTTTTTGCATCATAAAATATAATTATGTAGGCCTATATTTATGTATCGAAGAACAGTGACAGTGAAAGGAAATACTCATCACAGATTAAACCTTTTCCATTAATTAGTAAACCTTTGCGTTATGTAATTTATATATCCATATGGGAATGCTGATAGGGGGGACTTTCGACGAAATAAAATTCATCCCTCTCCAGGGGAAATTCGACGCAAATAACAGCTGATTACTCCAAAAATAAAACAGTATCCTGTTCTATTAAGTTTAGTTTATTGTTTTGGTTAGAACACTAATCACTGTAACCTGCTCCTTTCCCTAAATCGGGAATTTAACATCTAGGCGGGATATTAATTCGCCAATATAGGATTTGCGTCCAGTCCCCCCCCCCCCCCCCCCCCTCCACTGTGCTTGTTTGCACTTGCTGTTTGTGTATATTTTGGATCAATTCCTGATTTTGATCACCTCATACGAGACTATGAATGAGTATGTACCTAAAAGTGTTGCTTTTAGTATTCATTTCACTGCTTTTCAGAATAATTATTGTCCCTGGGTATTGTTATCAAAGTACATGTAATTATTAATAAAATAAAATAGAAAACCATAAAAAAATTAAGAATAATAAGTAAATATAATAATAAGTTAAGAAAAATCCTCTTTATTATTATTACATATTTGTATCTTCTCCTAATCTGCACTCCAATTCGCGTTATACACCCTAGGCCCTACTCATATCCCCCAACGTAGGCCTGCCTACTTATTTATTTATTGTATATGTTTTATTAGCTGGCGGGGCTAGCGCACCGCGAAAGAAGTTTTCTAGCTTAAGACGCTGCTCAACAGTCCACGTCTGCATTCAAGTTACACTCAAAATATTTTCTAAACAATATTATATTTTTATATGTATTACAATATTATATTTTTATATGTATTACAATATTATATATATCCTTGATAAATTTATTCTAGGTAGAATGCGCGCTTCATGATGATGCGGTTGGATGACCTCAAAATTGACAATTCACTGATATACCATCTAGTACAACATTTTATTGATTGCA
>JAUCBJ010005668.1:0-19431 GCA_032718475.1 Nemertoderma westbladi | reverse complement strand
ACAGACATTTTGGCTTTCATATTTGGGGATTCCTTCGATTCTGTGTCACGTTCACGTGTGTTCCAATGATCCCAATGAGATTATTAATGCAATCAGAGCAGTTTATGACGGTTCCACGACCTCCGTATCCACTAGTGATGGAGACCCAGGACAGGCCCATTTCAGGTTCTCTGGGGTGTCCTCCTAGCAGCGACATTCCCACTCCCTCTCCGGGGTGTCCTTCTAGGAGCTACATTCCCACTCCCTCTCCGGGGTGTCCTTCTAGGAGCAACATTCCCACTCCCTCTCCGGGGTGTACTTCTTGGAGCTACATTCCCACTCCCCCTCCGGGGTGTCCTTCTAGGAGCTACATTCCTACTCCCTCTCCGGGGTGTCCTTCTAGGAGCTACATTCCCACCCCCTCCGGGGTGTCCTTCTAGGAGCTACATTCCTACTCCCTCTCCGGGGTGTCCTTCTAGGATCTACATTCCCACTCCCTCTCAGGGGTGTCCTTCTAGGATCTACATTCCCACTCCCTCTCCGGGGTGTCCTTTTAGGAGCTACATTCCCACTCCCTCTCCGGGGTGTCCTTCTAGGAGCTACATTCCCACTCCCCCTCCGGGGTGTCCTTCTAGGAGCTACATTCCTACTCCCTCTCCGGGGTGTCCTTCTAGGAGCTACATTCCCACCCCCCTCCGGGGTGTCCTTCTAGGAGCTACATTCCTACTCCCTCTCCGGGGTGTCCTTCTAGGAGCTACATTCCTACTCCCTCTCCGGGGTGTCCTTCTAGGAGCTACATTCCCACTCCCTCTCTGGGGTGTCCTTCTAGGAGCTACATTCCCACTCCCTCTCAGGGGTGTCCTTCTAGGATCTAAATTCCCACTCCCTCTCCGGGGTGTCCTTCTAGGAGCTACATTTTCACTCCCCCTCCGGGGTTTCCTTCTAGGAGCTACATTCCCACTCCCCTTCTGGGGTGTCCTTCTAGGAGCTACATTCCCACTCCCTCTCTGGGGTGTCCTTCTAGGAGCTACATTCCCACTCCCTCTCCGGGGTGTCCTTCTAGGAGCTACATTCCCACTCCCTCTCCGGGGTGTCCTTCAAGGAGCTACATTCCCACTCCCTCTCCGGGATGTCCTTCTAGGAGCTACATTCCCACTCCCTCTACGGGGTGTCCGTCCTTCAAGGAGCTACATTCCCACTCCCTCTCCGGGGTGTCCTTCTAGGAGCCGCTCCCTCTCCCATTCCCTCTTCATTCCCACTCCCCCTCTGGGGTGTCCTCCTAGGAGCTACAGGAGGTGTACTTCTAGGAGCTACATTCCCACTCCCTCTTATTCCCTCTCGCATTCCCACTTAATATACTTCCTTTAGATCAATTATATAAATATCAAGTCTATAATATTATGTTTGATGTACATAACAACATCCCAACTCCCCTTGAGCCTCTATTTCATAGAGCCTCTCAATCCATTCATACAATACTCGCTTTTCGGCATCTGGCTTATTTCATCCTCCTCACATTAGGCTACGTGTTGCAGAACAATCTCTTTCATTCCAAGGACCCCGCCTGTGGAATGCTCTGGCCAATTCATATAGGGAAATTAAAAGTAAACATATTTTTTTAAAAGTGATAAAGAAAGATCTCTTATTTAATCCTGGTCAGTTTCCAGACTAACAATATCAATCAGGGCTATTGGCTGTCCACCCGGGCGCGGGCCACATTTTTTTTTTAATTTATTTTTTTATTTTTTTCTCTCTTTGGGGCTACATGAATAATACCCGGGCGCGGGGCCACATTTTTTCCTCTCTTTGGGGTTACATGAATAATACCCGGGCGCGGGGCCACGTTTTCCTCTCTTTGAGGTTACATGAACAATACCCGGGCGCGGGGCCACGTTTTCCTCTCTTTGAGGTTACATGAACAATACCCGGGCACGGGGCCATGTTTTCCTCTCTTTGAGGTTACATGTATAATACCCGGGCGCGGGGCCACGTTTTCCTCTCTTTGAGGTTAAACGAACATTACCCGGGCGCGGGGCCACGTTTTCCTCTCTTTGAGGTTACATGAACAATACCCGGGCGAGGGGCCACGTTTCCCTCTCTTTGAGGTTACTTGAACAATACCCGGGCGCGGGGCAATGTTTTCCTCTCTTTGAGGTTACTTGAACAATACCCGGGCACGGGGCCATGTTTTCCTCTCTTTGAGGTTACATGTATAATACCCGGGCGCGGGGCCACGTTTTCCTCTCTTTGAGGTTAAACGAACATTACCCGGGCGCGGGGCCACGTTTTCCTCTCTTTGAGGTTACTTGAACAATACCCGGGCACGGGGCCATGTTTTCCTCTCTTTGAGGTTACATGTATAATACCCGGGCGCGGGGCCACGTTTTCCTCTCTTTGCAGTTACATGTATAATACCCGGGCGCGGGGCCACGTTTTCCTCTCTTTGAGGTTACATGAACTGAACAATACCCGGGCACGGGGCCATGTTTTCCTCTCTTTGAGGTTACATGTATATTACCCGGGCACGGGGCCACGTTTTCCTCTCTTTGAGGTTACAAGAATATTACCCGGGCGCGGGGCCACGTTTTCTCTCTTTGCAGTTACATGTATAATACCCGGGCGCGGGGCCACGTTTTCTCTCTTTGAGGTTACATGAACAATACCCGGGCACGGGGCCATGTTTTCCTCTCTTTGAGGTTACATGTATATTACCCGGGCACGGGGCCACGTTTTCCTCTCTTTGAGGTTACAAGAATATTACCCGGGCGCGGGGCCACGTTTTCTCTCTTTGCAGTTACATGTATAATACCCGGGCGAGGGGCCACGTTTTCCTCTCTTTGCAGTTACATGTATAATACCCGGGCGCGGGGCCACGTTTTCCTCTCTTTGAGGTTACATGAACAATACCCGGGCACGGGGCCATGTTTTCCTCTCTTTGAGGTTACATGTATATTACCCGGGCACGGGGCCACGTTTTCCTCTCTTTGAGGTTACATGTATATTACCCGGGCGCGGGGCCACGTTTTCCTCCCTTTGAGGTTACAAGAATATTACCCGGGCGCGGGGCCACGTTTTCTCTCTTTGAGGTTACATGTATAATACCCGGGCGCGGGGCCACGTTTTCCTCTCTTTGAGGTTACATGAACAATACCCGGGCGCGGGGCCACGTTTTCCTCTCTTTGAGGTTACATGAACAATACCCGGGCACGGGGCCATGTTTTCCTCTCTTTGAGGTTACATGTATATTACCCGGGCACGGGGCCACGTTTTCCTCTCTTTGAGGTTACATGTATATTACCCGGGCGCGGGGCCACGTTTTCCTCCCTTTGAGGTTACAAGAATATTACCCGGGCGCGGGGCCACGTTTTCTCTCTTTGCAGTTACATGAACAATACCCGGGCGCGGGGCCACGTTTTCCTCTCTTTGAGGTTACATGAACAATACCCAGGCACGGGGCCATGTTTTAAACTTTAACCCTTTAATTTAATTTAATTATATTAGAAATTCGCCTACTAAAATATTTGCTGTTTAAATCTCCATCTATTAAAATAACTCGTTGTCATTCGCCAAATTAAATTTATGTATTACTAAATACAATTATATATATAGACCTACAGTATAAACAAAAAATATTAAAAAATCGCAGTCTGCCCCAACTAATTACCATAAATCTATCACTAAATTAGCACTCCTAATACATAGTCCCTATCCTTCCTATTCTTATCTATCTACTTTCTACTCTACCTTACCTACATTATCTATCTATCTATATGCCATCTTCTTATTCACCTCTCTATTCTGCATCTGCAACACCCTACGGTATAATATTACTTCAAACCACTACTTACTACATCCAGTCTATCAAATGTTACATATATTTACATTTTATATAATCCCATCCTCCTGGTGGGCAGCCGTTTACTAGCCCTGCTATTTGGCTGTTCTCCAGTACCCATTTATATAGAACTTACCATATATAGTATGTATTCATGTTAATTTCTATTTTATACTGAGTTATTGTTATTTTGAATTATTATTTGAAGGGTAAAATAAACATTGAAACAATTTGAAACATTGAAACCCTCTCCGGGGTGTCCTTCTAAGAGCTACATTCCCACTCCCTCTCCGGGGTGTCCTTCTAGGAGCTACATTCCCACTCCCTCTCCGGGTGTCCTTCTAGGAGCTACATTTCCACTCCCTCTCTGGGGTGTCCTTCTAGGAGCTACATTCCCACTCCCTCTCCGGGGTGTCCTTCTAGGACCTACATTCCCACTCCCTCTCCGGGGTGTCCTTCTAGGAGCTACATTCCCACTCCCTCTCTGGGGTGTCCTTCTAGGAGCTACATTCCCACTCCCTCTCCGGGGTGTCCTTCTAGGAGCTACATTCCCACTCCCTCTACATTATTGTGGTGGACTATGTGCTGCAGACATCTCTCGATATTAATACAACTGATGGGGTGGAAATATATCCACCATCAGGTAGTCGTAGTCTTGGGTACCCAGCAGAACATCTAACTAGCTGTTATCATCTGAAAAGCTGTTAACTAGCTCTTATAGGAGGTTGCATCCAGTTTTGGCCTCTTTGTGAATAGCATGGGGACCAAAATTTTGACAGTAAACATGAAGGCCAGCAGAAAATCGAGTGTGATAATATTCAATAGCGGGATGGACTGGTAAGTCATGTGGATGACTTCTGCTACCTTGGATCGCCGTTTAGCCGAATTCGCAAAGGGAAAGCCTGGTCTGCCATCCACAAGTTATCCAGAATATGGAAGAGCTGCGATATCCCCTGCCATTTAAAGGTACGCCTTTTCCGTGCAGCAGTGGGGGCTTTTGCTGCTTCCATGCTGGGATCTAACTGCTGAAGACACCCTCGTCTCGGGATGGGACATAACAGGATACTGCGCAGGGTGCACAACATTGACTATGATGCACACACAAGCAATGAGGTGTTATACAACTATGATGGCAATATATCATTGACAAGACCTAGCATCACCGTGTAGAGACGCCGCATGAACCTTGCTGGGCATTGTTTTCCAACCTGTACACAACCTTATGCTGGAGAGAATGGGCGCGGTGGACTGCCAATGACTTTCCTCAAACGTGAAACGTCTGCTCAAAGACGCCGGACTTGCGAATATGGATGAACTTGAAAGAGTACCGCTGACCTTGTGATCTGGGGGCGCTATGTTGCTGGGTAGACCAACCCCTACGCCGGCACTGACTGTACCTTGGTTCGAGTCGATTCAATTTAAATTTTCCCGGCATTTTCCATGACATTTCCCTGACTTTTTTTTTTAAAATTGCCTGACTAAAGATACACTATATTGGTCGCTCTATCTTATTCATGGCCGCTTTATTATATTTAAAACAAAGTTACATAGATATTAGCGGCAGACTATACCAGGTGAGTTGCAAACCTGTTTTAATGCTAATTTGACGTTCGGCAGGTGTGAAGTTCCCTGTTTCTATAGGTAGCGTCTTGCCATATATTTTCCTTGTAGGGCTGGCCTCGATGTTAATGGAGGCTGCCCAACCAAGTTGCACACTTTTTCCGTCCAGATACTTCATTTTTCCAATAAAAAAAGAATAAAAGGGGATTATTAAATGTCGTCGGGCGGAATTTTCCAGCACATACCCCTATTATACATACATGGCCAACCAGATCCATCCACCGCCCCAGTATAGTACCAACCTGGTTCCTGGTCCACCCATTTCACGACATTAGTGGTAGGAAGTTTTTCGTATTTCTCTCTCCTGATTCTCTCCAATTTTACCATCGTGTTACTGCGATGTCGTCTCTGGCCAACCATATCATCGAAACAAGAAAACTCGAAATCAACGCTATCCGATATAGGTTGTATGCCAAGCTCGCGGTCTTTCTCCATACCCAAGGACTTCTCTTTAGATATGTATCTGGCAAATATTAAATTATAATTAAAATATAGTTTATGTAAACCAAAGAGAGGCCGTGGAGCATCATTAAGAATTTAATAAATTACCACAGCCAATCTACTGATGGGTTTATATTGACCGGTGTCCTAAAACTTAGTGTACTTCATTTTTTTGATTTGTATTCTCGTGGGGCTTAAATATATTTGCCGTATTTTCAAAAGTTAAATAGCAATTAAAAATTGAAAATAAAAGAAGGAACTTAAGTAACCTATGGAAGATGAAGATGCCTTATCTGGCGTCTAAGAATGAATTATATAAAAATGAGAAATTCTCAGAAAAGCCGTAATATGATACGGCTATCGCTATAACTGAGAACTTGAAGTCCTTAGGCCGAACAATCGAATCTGTAATATAATGATAAATGTTGCCTCAAATTATTTTAGAGGCAGCACTTTAGAATAAATGGGCACCTCACCCATTCTACACTTAGTTTGAGTAGTCGACCCGCGGCCATAGTGAGCTAGTGATATACCAGCGCTCTGAGAGCTAGAGAGTTACTATAAAAGTGCCGTTGGCTTATTAGCTACAAATGCACGGTACCGGTAATGAAAGAATATGAGACACCTTTTTAAACATATAATACTGAAATATGAATATGGATGGTACATTATCCGGCTTGTTAATCTATCCTATGTATCCTGGGGCGGGCGACACGAAACTCCGTTAATTTTAAAGTTAACGGAGGTTTAACGGAAGTGCACTTAACGGAGAACTCATAATGGGCGACACGAACGAGTATTTAGGCCTCCGTTAGTGAGTTCTCCGTTAAGGCTCCGATAGTAGCCTACTAAAAGTGATACTTTCCAAATGATTATAAAATGTCGTACCTTCCACATCTAAAACATATTGTACACCAAAGCAGTACATACTATCATTACAGTTTCATGTTTAGGCAATAACGCACACAATTAATGTTAAGATCGGGAATGTAACATCATCAAAACAACTAATAGAGCATCTGGAGTGCCCGAGTATTGGGTAGAAATCTACTCTATCATGACCAACGACTTCCACCTGGTCATTGAGGATTCATTCGTAAAATTAGGTATCTCTAAAATTTCAGAAAGGGTCTAACTGATGATGTAAAACTAAGTTTAATTGTGTTTATAGCCGTGATTGCACATCTAGGTCACTAAGTCCACCCACATCAGGGGCCGTCCAAGTATGACGTCTGCACTTTTCCCCAAAATGTTGACCCCCTCCCTCCCCTAAATCAGATGTCATCAGATAGGCGTTGACCCCCCTCCCCCCCTAAATCAGATTAAAAATTTTTTTTTGTAATAAACTATTATATTACCACAGTACCGCAGTACCGGTACCCCAGTAGCACGCGTCCGAATCACTGAAACATGGTGACTGGTAACTGAAACAGAAGGTCGTGCTACGGGCCTTCGGGGGCTTCGAACAATTAAAATAGGCAAGCTATTTACTCTTCTGCTATATCTCTTCTAGCACCTATAAATGAACATGCTGACGTCAGATTTTGGCTGACCCCCTCCCCTCCCCTCATCAGCACGTCATCAGATTTTCCCAACCCCCCTCCCCCCCCTCCCTCTAAAGTGCTGACGTCATACTTGGACGGCCCCTCAGCTGTAACGCGCCACATTGTTTAATTAGAACTACCGCCAAATAGGACTTGAGATTATTGAATGTCACACAGAACGTGAATTCAAGTTCTATACTATGAAAGCTATAAACATAGTTTTTCAGAATGCATTTAGTTATGTAAGGTAGAATACAAAATATTTCTTAACGGAACCTTAAAGGTGTCTTCTGGCGCATGGTGTAAAATACCTTAACGGAGAGTCCTCCGTTAGTGTAACGGAGCTTCGAGTCGCTGACTTCCGTTAGTTAAAGCCGCCGTTAATTTAACGGAGGTTTTGTGTCGCTCAAAATTTTAATTAACGGCTACTCCTACTACTACTAGGATCGGCATGCTGCATTGCAGCTGTATTTTTAAGAATGCTGTGCTGGCTTGTCGACAAAATTGCGCCGCCACAATTCCCTATCAACCATGACATTTGCTAGATTATCCGCATCTTCAAGGCCAGTGTCCTTTAAGATGCGTCTCAAGAAAGTCATGGACTGTCCACAATGCTTATTCACTCCATGAGGCTGCCAAAGCACAAGATTATGCACTGGCTGGTCCTCACGTCGAAACCAATGTCCTGCAAAGCGGAGGCGACTTTGTTCTAGTGTCAAGCTTGGGGGAACCAATGAGACACCTCCAATGTTATATAGTGTCTGGTTGGAAATGTGTGCATTGTACTTGACACAATGAACCCGGCGTAGCATTCTTGTGAATGTGCACATCCCAGAGATTTGGTGTCCTCAGCAGTTAGAGCCCAGCATGGACTCCCATAGAGGAGTACTGGAACTACTGCTGCTCTAAATAATCGGACCTTAAGTTTCCGATTAATTCTCGGTGACTTCCAAATCCTGGAAAGCCTATTCAAGGCTGCCCATGCCTTTCCCTTACGTATTCGAAGGTCCTCACCTGACTTACGGATCCATGATCCCAGGCAACATTAAGTTATACCATCCTTTGAGCTTATGCTCATCCGGTCAGAGACTTGCTGAGTACTTACAAAGTTAACTGTCAAAATTTTGGTCTTTTTGGTGTTAACGGCGCCGTTAGCACTACACTAACAGAGTTTCTTGTCGCCCGCCCCTGGGTTGTGCCTGTTAAACTAAATACAAAATAAACCTAAACCTTAACCTAAACCTAAACCTTCAATGGATGAAGACCAATCCACCAATTCAATATACCAGAATATAATAACAGCCCACAAGGAATCAGCTAAGAGGCATATCCCCCAGAAACCCAAACGAAAACAATATGTGCCATGGCAAAACTCTGAGGTTACTTGTAAGAGAGAAGATCTTAAGATAGCCTACAAAGTTAAAACCGAACAAACAACAACCGAAAACATTAACAAGGTTGAGAAAGCTAAGGACGATCTTAAATTGGCCTACAACATCAGCCAGGAAAAGTACATACAGGATAAAACTGAAGCAATTACAACTGCTCACATACAGCAACAATCAAGACTTACCTGGCAAACTGTAAATGAGGTATCTGGTCGGAAAAGTTGTGCAAAGGGGCGCCTCAAAGCCGATAGTCCTGAAGAACGTGTTGGGAAGTGGAAAAATCACTTCAGCAACTTGCTTGGGCAGCCACCAAACATCGAGGTCAGCCCTACAAGGAAAATATATGACAAGACACTGGACAGAAACAGGGGACTTCACACCTGCCGAACTCCAAAGAAGCATTAAAAGCATGTCCAATAATAAAGCGAGTGAATTAGATGAAATCCCAGCGGAGGTATGGAAAACCGGAGTGCTAAACAGACCATTATTGAATGTTTGCAACCGGATATTAAAAGGGGAAAAGCCACCACCAATTTGGACCAAAGGTCAACTAAAGCCTCTCCCCAAGAAAGGAGACCTCGGCATACCAACAAACTATCGTGGGATCTGTCTGCTTGTGGTAGCTGCCAAAATATACAATAAAATGATTCTATATAGGATTAGGCCTCACATAGAGAAACTACTGCGTAAGAGCCAAAACAGATTTCGACCAAGTAGATCAACAATAGCTCAGATACTTGCACTACGGAGACTGATTGAAGGAATTAAGTCAAAGAATCTCCCCGCTGTCATGACTTTTGTGGACTTCAAGAAGGCATTCGACTCCATCCATAGAGGTAAAATGCTTGAAATCCTAAGAGCTTATGGAATACCAGAAGTAATTGTTGCTGGCATTGGATTGTTATATTGTGACACAGAAGCGCAGGTACTCTCACCAGATGGTGAAACTGAGTTTTTCTCGATCCTGGCTGGCGTACTGCAAGGTGACACATTAGCACCATTACTATTTGTAATTGTGCTGGATTACGCAATGAGGACGGCCACAAAGGGTGAAGACCTGGGATTCACACTTCAAGAACGCAGAAGTAGTAGATATCCGGCAACTACAGTCACAGACACCGACTTTGCGGATGACATCGCCCTGCTCTCTAATACCCTATCAGATGCACAGCTTCTACTAAATAAAGTGGAGAGGGCTGCTAAGGAGGTTGGATTGCATATAAATGCTACAAAGACCGAATTCATGACCTTTAATGTTGATGGAAACTTGACAACCATTGATAATAATCAACTAAGGAAGGTCGATGACTTCCAGTACCTTGGATCATGGATAGAGAGTAGCAAAAAGGACATAGAAGTTAGGAAAGCAAAGGCTTGGGTAGCTCTATCAAAAATGGATACCATCTGGAAATCAGATCTCTCCAGGCACCTGAAGACTAAGTTCTTTCGAGCCACAGTGGAAAGTGTATTTTTATATGGGGGTGAGACCTGGACACTGACTAAATCACTTGAACAACGAATTGATGGTTGCTACACAAGACTACTAAGGGCAGCCCTAAACATCAGCTGGAGACAACACATAACAAACGCCGAGCTTTATGGTACAATACCACCTGTATCAACCACCCTCCGTGAACGCAGATTAAGATTCAGTGGGCACTGCTGGCGAAGTAAAGACGAGGTCATACCAGATCTACTTTTCTGGCAACCAACTCATGGAAAGCGTAGTCGTGGACGACCGGCCATAACATATATAGATCAACTTGAAAGGGATACTGAACTTAGGAGAAACGAAATTTCGACAACTATGGAGAATCGGGAAGCCTGGAAGGATCTCATTTTCACTGTCCGAGTTCGCTCAACCTAGTAGTAGTAGTTGGTGTTAACGGCGCCGTTAGCACTACACTAACGGAGCTTCTTGTCGCCCGCCCCTGGGTTGTGCCTGTTAAACTAAATACAAAATAAACCTAAACCTTTACATTTACAACCTCCTTGTCTTATTCAGGTGCGGTAGGCAGGTAGGCCTATTTCCTCAGCGCCGCGCCGTCAGACCCAGGTCGACTTACATGCTTAGCCTTACCGTAACGTACCAGCATACAGAACAACTATCAAAGACCATCTGACCCTACCTTGTTTGATTTCTTCCTGGATCTCCTTCATTACAAAATATAAGTTCGCACATCCCCGTATCGTCTCCAGTCACTGCAAGGTTTCTTATCAAACTTAAAACCCATTGGGGGTCATCAACGAAGGTCATTCCGATATGCAGTTCTGTAGTTTCAGTTTATCCTAGCACTTTGTCAGCCAGCCAGTGGAATTGGAATTGTTTTATTGACGTCAAAAGATAAAAAAAAATACGAAAGTAAATTAATAACGGCACCTGGCATCGGTACAGAAGAAAGAAATTTACACATAATTTAAGACGGACTTGCTCATGAGGTTACTAACGGTAGTTCGAGTTATACTAAAATATACTAAAGTAAAATATGATGTCGGGGATAGCCCCAAGCTGCCAAGAGACAGGGTCTCGTTTCCTAGGGGAGTCCCCTGAAAATAGTTTAAAATTAAATAAAAAGACATACATTAAAATATCACACGGATTATAGGATATTTTACTTAAAATTCGTATAGTATAAAGATTTAATAAAATGAGTTTATATAAAATAAGCATATTATATAGTATAAATAAAAAAAAAATCTGTTGAGAGGCACATATTTTGGAGACTTAATCTTAGACTACTTAAGACGTAATTTTCGGTAATTTAAAATACATTTAAATTATTAGGCCTACACGGTTTGAAGCATTAAAACATTACGGACAATATGATGGCTAATATAAAGTGGACAAATTCGTATGTAAATAAAAAGGCCACTTAAGCATTATTTACATGAGTATACTGTATAGTCATTACGTAAAAGAAAATAAAAATAAATAGGGCACAGATAGGCCTAAGTTTAAAAAATACAAAAAATAAATAATGTAAAAATGGAAAGATTTAATTTCAATTAGAATAAAAATATTATAGAGTTACGGTAGCGGTAGTTAATACATTATTACGTGAAAATAAGTAAAAAAAAAGGAGGAATTAACAGTTTTTATTACATCTGATTAATGGTGTTGAAAGAAGCTATTTACTGAAGTATTTGGCCCGATTCGTTGTTGACTTCTTGACTAGCTCTTCTAAGAAGTACTCTTTTAATGCGGTTGATTCTGTGATTTGATTTCCTTGATGCCATTCGGTACCGGTAGTTTATTCCATAGACCTGTAGACATGGTCATGAGTAAGAAAGAGAAGGCAAGTGACGCCGATATACCGGCACCGTTCGTTTTTGAGGGATTTGCGTGTGGTAGGTTGCGTTACGCAAGTGGAGAGAGGGTTCGTCGAATGCGATCAGCTCGCGCATATAGATAGGTGCTGAGCTGAGTGGTGTCGAATGTTGTGCATCTGTCTGTATGTGTTAGCGATATTTGGTGGGTCCGCTTGGCAGCCAGTTTATTTCCACAAATTGAGCAGAGCTCATGTGTGCCCTACCTGCCTACATCCTGACAGTCGAGACCCAGACAGAATCGGATACATTTTCGTTTGAGTGCATCGACTCGGTGGTGCAGGGCAGGTGGCTCGCAGTTGGCAGTGCTCGGGTGCCAGCAGGCAGGCAGGGCACAGGGAGCGGCAAAGTCAATGCTGCAATGAGTGGCTGAATAAAGCAGTTGCATAGCACTGTAGCATCATAGCAACCCACGGACCCACGCAAATGTCTGCCGAGGCCTTGCGAGTTTCGGTGCACGTGTAGGAATCGCCGTTTCGGTGCGTCGCCTTTCTGCCTTTACGGATGGGTACCGTCTGACCGTTAGCGGTAGTTGGTAGTCGAGCGGGCTCTGCACCTGCTGACCCGAGAGTGTGGCATCCATTGCTGCATTGCAGCATTGTGTAACCGAGGTCAGGAGGTACCGGTAGTCCTGTAGTCCGGTACAGCGGTATTTAACCGTTCAGAGAGACCAAGTTTTTTATTCTGGTTTGAGACGACTACTTGAATAGGTCGTCTGGTCGTTGTTATCAGACAGTTAGACGCCAGACGTTGGTGAGTTCCGACGACTGGAAGAGGATGACTTCGAATTTCCCGGCGCCGGCGAGGATTCTAAGGCCAAAGGCGGTTGTCGTTTGCCCGTACCACCGGTACCAAGTCCAAGCTGCCAAGTCCAACTGTTCACGTCAGCAAGTAGGGGTGCTGGTCACCTCGCCGCACCGCCACTTCGCCGCAAGTCATCTCGCCGCAGATAATGTGCGGCGAGGTGTCTTGTGGTGTGGCGAGGTGTCTCACTGTGAATGCCATTTCGCCGCAAATTATCGGACACCTCGCCGCAAGTCAATATTAATCATTTAATTCTATATTTAGAGGGAAGCCTACTAAGCCCTGAAGCCTAGTTATGGCATTGGACATTATTATAAGAATAAATAAAATAATACGGTAAGGTTTGTTGTTCTATTACATTACAGCATTATAATTACTGTATTATTACGGTACTGTATTATAGATATACAGTGAGAGCATTTGAGTTAGTATTCAGGTATTACCGGTACTGTATTAGATTATAGTAAAACAGTCCTAATCGTATGTTTGTCAAAAATGTTGATCAGTTGTTTAAAACAAGTGTGACGTTATGAACGTTAAAAAATTAATATTTAAAATTGTAGGGTAAACTGGGGTAATTTGGGACATGGGGGAATTTGGGACAGGCTGGGGTAATTTGGGACAAGTCTTTTCTTAACTGTAAGTGCAGTGGGGTTTGGTGGGTTGTTTAAATTATAGGCCTACACTTAGCTTCATACTTTCTCTAGCTCTTTTAAATGCTGTAGGGCTGTCGGGTAGACTAGCCGACACAGGTAAGTCGCAAGTGTAAGGTGTTCGCTTTCAGATATTTCGCCCTCTAGCAGCAGACTGGAGAACTGCAGCAGCAGCAGATTAATCACCTTCCTCAAAAAGACACAGCATGTAGTCGTGGTCAGGTACTTATATTCCAAGACTCAGCTTAAACAGATTAAGATGAATAATAAGAAAATGGAGACATGGGTAAGCGGATGATCACTTTCATACATTTTGCCCTCTAGGAGCAGACTGGAGAACAGAACTGCAGACCAATTACCGACCCCACCAAGACACACTACTGACGCAGGATGTATTCTAAAGAGAGCACATACTGATACATACAGACAGACAGACAACATATTTGACAAGTTTCAGCTAGGACGGATCATAAATAGGCCTAATGGAATGAGTCAAGGATGTCACTTTCAGACATTTTTGCCCTCTAGCGGCAGACTGGAGAACAGATGACCGATAACCTTCTTCCCAAAGATTTAACATGTGGTATAGTAGGGCCTATCGAATAGCCTAAGGTACCGGTAATCGAATTAGAATCACGGAAATGGGAGAAGGTTTTCACTTTCAGACATTTCGCCCTCTAGGAGCAGACTGGAGAACTGCAGATGAATCACCTTCCTCAAAAAGACACATCATGTAGTCGTGATCTGGTACTATATTCCAAGACTCAACTTAAACAGATTAAGATCAAGTAAATGGCAGAATGGGTACAGGGGAAGTGGAAGGTTATCACTTTCATACATTTTGCCCTCTAGTGGTAGACTGAAGAATTGCAGACCACTTACCGACCCCTCCAAGACACAGCAGCAGCAGCACATTGATGCAGGATGTATTCTGGCTGAGCACATACTGGCATAAAGACAGACATACAACATATTTTTGACAAGTTTCAGCTTGAATGGATCATAAATAACGGAATGAGCCAAGGATTTCACTTTCAGATATTCGGCCCTCTAGCGGCAGACCAAAGAACTGCATGCAGATTAGCCCCCTTTGAATGACACATGACAGCTATGAGCTAATGGTCGGTCTAATACAAGTATGACAAGTTTCAGCATTGTCTTTTGGTCGGATTAAATGCAGAGAGATGGCAGATGGGAGTATATAAATATAATAAGCTTACCGTAAATACCGGTAATGTCAATTATTTAATAATAACTGAATTCCTGAAATTTAAGGGTTACTTCCCTTTACTTTATTACTGATATTAAGCAGTAGTTCAACTGATATTAAGACCTAATTGATGTATAACAGGCCTACTATTTTATAAATCTGATTGAGTTGATTTATAAATATATATATACCCGTAATGGGTTTTGACAATATTTGAAATAAATGTTATTATTTCTGGATAAGAATAAGTCACTACACAGAAGCTAAACGCTCTCAGTGGAGTGCTACTTGTTAGACACTAATACTGATAATTCTACTTAACTAAGTTACTTATCACTACTATTACTTACGAATCGGTTGAGATTACAATCTCTAAATAAACAATAAACAAGTTACAAGTACAATTTTCTAGGGTAATTTTACAAGAAATCTACGAACCAGCCTAACAAGGAGTTAGAATTTCTGGTTCTTACAAACTGACAGGAAACTACGGTAGTTGAAACCAATAAAGTAGTAGTAAGTAAGTTGCGTTGTCCAGATAAGGAAATACCACGTCTGACGACTTATAGTCTTAAACTATAAGTACTACGTTATGTACCCGGAGTGTCCTATACCTAGAGGTTAATTATCAAAGCCAACCAGAGCTAATGGACCTATTAACCACGTTACAACACAAATATACTGCCTACACACTAAATTACTTTCGGAAAGCACTGTACTCTAAACCCTAAATTAGGTACAAGTACTTATACAACAAATAACCAGCAGTTAAATATACGTGAACAGCCAAAAGAACCACGGTATCTGCTGGAGTGACCGGAGCACAAAATCACCAGTCTTAACCTACGCTAAGCAGCCCTGATGTAGTACCGGGGTTAATTTAACTATAACGGTATGTATAACAAGCACAATTACTGTAGGAATAAACTTGGGGAGTTGGAGGATGCGAATACTCGCATAAACTCTGAATAATAAATATTACGCTACCCGTACAGACTATTTAAACAAAACACAGACCAAATGCTGGCAGACTACTGTCAAGCCTAAATAAACTACAGTATATGCAAACTCCGAAATGGTTAGTTAGTAGGCGTTCTAACCAAGTAGTACGGCTTATTCTTTCGTGGAGGATTTACCTTACAGCACTGGATGCCTCCACCTTCCTAACTAGCACCTTATCGGACAGACACTTTACATACACTGCAATCGCCTCAGACCTAACAACAGTTAGACAACAATCCGGCCTACAAATTATTTATACAATCTGAGCAGGCTTACACGCCTTCTGCTCAATATTACACTTACAGATAAATAAAACTGACAGAAATAAGTAAATCATACAAAAGGAATAAGGGGTGATCAATCCCTAATCCCCTAACAGCCTACAATATACAATATTTCACAATCGAAATAATACTGGGTAAGTACCTGTTCGGGTGATTAAGCCTACAGTTTACCGTCCGACTGGTACATTCGACTTTATTGCCTACGGCGCAATAAAGAAACCCCAAATCTATTAATGTTCGCGCTTTCAGACCTTTAGCAGTTTAACCTGCCAATTTTAGTTGTCCTCTTGTTTATAAATCGACTTTAGCCCTTACCAATTACCTGGTGTACTGAAGTTACATCATCTGCCGAAGCCAGTCCGTGCGCGGCGTATGACCCACGGTGTGGGAGACTGGATTCGGATTCCTTGGGAAGTATTGCAGTATAGACCTACTGTATTATTTGATTGATCGCTACTATATAATTTCTGACAACTATATTTACTTTCGGGGAAATATTAACAGTTCCTTTAGGACGTGGCGCTTTAAGTATAAAACCAGAGTTATGACTTATACTAATCACAACTAGATGGCCACAGAGTTTCGTAAATAGCGCATTCTTTAGGAGATGCTTTATTAACCTTCATACTACTTCACACGACTTTACCCTACTTCACACTAATTTGCCGATTGTCACTGAATTTGATCATATATAAGGAGGATTGCAACTGACACACGTAGGGATTATAAAATAGCATTTAATTCACACAAAACCACTATAATTTAAGTCGCAGTTGCTACCGGTAGATTCTGTTCCTCTTACCTCAGTAATCAATAAGATTGAGGGGTTTATGATCATTTACCGGTATTCTCCAAATATAACATCAACATCCATTAATATAACAACAATTAATACTATAAAACAGAAGTAAAATAGTGCGGTGAAATGAGTCAAGTAAGTCAAATGCAGTGTTATGCAGTGATATGAATTGTTATGAGCAATGAGAAATGTTAATAGATTTACGTTCTTATAACTAAAGCCATCAGATGTTCCTAGGCCAAAGTCTGAAACTTCCGTACAGAAGCACAGAATTCTGAGTTGTTCTAATTCTCAGAAAATAGTAAATAAAGACCATAATGCATTGTGCGAGTTTCTTAGATAGGTTTCTGTTAGCCGTAAAGTGATAATTGCTCTGATTGGCTGAATAAGACAGAACAAAGAACTTCCACGTACACAAAGAATCAGCTGACAGATTTCGTCATCTTGGTTCTAATTCCTTTCTGACGCGTAGTTGAATAATTTTAGGGCTATTCTGCGCATTGCGTAAAAATGACTTGTTATGGCCGCAAAAGCTTTTACAATTTTTGTAGTGCAATTACTGTTGCCGTGGGTTTTTGCGGGTAATGTTCTCATTTTATTCCATTTCATATGGTATACTGTAAATCAGTAGATTACGGTGGCTGATCTTTGCCAATTAATTTATTTTTTTTTACATTTTTTTCAGAAGTTCTCCATGCTGCCATGACGTCATAATTTATGGTCGACCATAAATTAATTTTTGGTCGACCAAAAATTAATTTATGGTCGACCAAAAATTAATTTATGGTCGACCAAAAATTATTAATTTATGGTCGACCAAAAATTATTAATATATGGTCGATCATAAATTAATTCCTGGTAGTTTGAATTTCCCGGTAACTTGTAGGTCGCGATTTTGACTGGCCATTCATTGGTTAGGTTGGTTAGGTTAGGTTGGAAACCATCCATCCAATTGCACGTTGTTTGAATGTAATTACATAAAAGTAACCATTGTATGGCCTGTCCAAATCTCGCCGTACAAGGTACCGGGAAATTCAAACCTCCAGAAATTAATTTATGGTCGACCATAAATTAATAATTTTTGGTCGACCATAAATTAATTTTTGGTCGACCATAAATTAATTTTTGGTCGACCATAAATTAATTTTTGGTCGACCAAAAATTAATTTATGGTCATGGTCGACCAAAAAATATAATTTATGGTCGACCAAAAATTAATTTTTGGTCGACCATAAATTATGACGTCATGGAGAACTTCTGAAAAAAAAAAGTAAATTAGGCGACTTTTAATTTTTGACTAATTTTTGACTACTATACTCGGTATTTTATTTACCGAGCTCAGAGCGAGGCTAATAAAGAATCGAGAGTAAAGTGAAAATATGTTCCACGTTATTTAACATGCATGCAATACGTACATACAAGGAATCTTATTTTTAAATATTATACTGTATTATATTATTATATTATACTGTATTTTCACCACGCTATTTATATATTAGTTTCATCTAGTCTATGGCAAGTTACGCATTATTACGCGATTGTACAGTATTTACAGTATGTACTTTGCTTAGCTGACGTTGGACTTTTGAGTGGTTCTGTTCTGAATGCGTTGTCAAGCTGTAGTAAAGGTAAGCTCTGTACTTTTGAAAGTATATAAGTTCGCCGAACACGTTCGGCGCAGCATTTAGATTTCTGCTAAAAAATAATGTGCTGCAGTACTGTATGCCTATGCCAGTATGCCGGTGTCCCAAGGAAATCAGCCCCCCCTATAATATGCCCCCCGGGGCATTATTTCCTAGGATATTATGTCCCCCCGGGCAATTTTTCCTAGGAAATTTAGCCCGGGGGGGCATTTTCTCCTTAGGAAATAATGCCACCCTCAGGAAAATTAGCCCCCCTCAAAAGTCTGAAAACTGGTACGATACCGGTCTGCTGGTAGCCACTTTTAATCTACCAACTGCAGAACTTGTAATAGTTGGAAGAATAGTACGTGTAAAAGCTTTTGTGGGATAACTGATACGTTTGCCTTTGCTGGCCAGTTCTCCCCCAGGCGCTGGAATACTCTAAAAAGGTTTTCTAACTGTATATATATTCCCCTCGCCCGCAAGGTACCTTTACAGGTGTTTTAACGGACATAAAAATCATTCTGCTATATACGTGTTTTGGCGGACATGGTAAGGCAAAAAACTTGTAATGCACCAACTACCTTTCACAGCTTAGCCGTGATGATTCATATTACGACATCTAGCAGCTGGTTGCTGACATGGAAACAGCCATTGGACGCGTGGTTCTTTGTTTGGCTTGGGCCAATCAGGGCGGTTTTTCCTGTCGACGTGTAGCTTTTCTGCCGATCATAAGGAGAGTGTTCTGTCTTACTGTTCTTACTTGTTACTTTGTTGTTATTGCTGTCTAAGCCAGAAACACCGGCCTTTTGGGAAGAACTCTAGTAAACTGCTTGAATTATCGAAAGTATAAACTGTTACCGAAACAAATCTTAATTAATTAATCAATCAAATCGAAAGACAGCATTAACTCACTTAATTTA
>JAUCBJ010005667.1:0-24468 GCA_032718475.1 Nemertoderma westbladi | reverse complement strand
TCCTAGTAGTAGTTGGCGATGGTGCCGGGTTAGTTGGCAATCGGACCGGGTTATAGGTGGCGAGGATGCGGTGTTAGTTGGTGATGGGTCTGGGTTAATTGGCTGTCGGGCCGGGTTATAGGTGGTGAGGATGCTGCGTTAGTTGGTGATGGGGCTGGGTTCATTGGCAATGGTGTCGGGTTAGTTGGCAATGGTGCCGGGTTAGTTGGCGATCAGGCCGGGTTATAGGTGGCGAGGATGCTGCATTAGTTGGCGATTGGGCTGGGTTCGTTGGCAATAGTGCCGGGTTAGTTGGTGATGGTGCCGGGTTAGTTGGCGATCAGGCCAGGTTATAGGTGGCGAGGATGCTGCGTTAGTTGGCGATGAGGCTGGGTTTGTTGGCAATGGTGCCAGGTTAGTAGGCGATGGTGCCAGGTTAGTTGGCGATCGGGCCGGGTTATAGGTGGCGAGGATGCTGCGTTAGTTGGTGATGGGGTTGGGTTCGTTGGCGATCGGATCGGGTTATAGGTGGCGAGGATGCTGCGTTAGTTGGCGATGGGGCTGGGTTCATTGGCAATGGTGCCGGGTTAGTTGGCGATGGGGCTGGGTTAGTTGGTGATCAGGCCGGGTTATAGGTGGTTGAGGATGCTGCGTTACTTGGTGATGGGGCCGGGTTCATTGGCAATGGTGCCAGGTTAGTTGGCGATGGGGCTGGGTTAGTTGGTGATCAGGGCGGGTTATAGGTGGCGAGGATTATGCGTTAGTTGGCGATGGGGCTGGGTTCGTTGGCAATGGTACCGGGTTAGTTGGCAATCAGGCCGGGTTATAAGCGGGTTAGTTTCGAACGCAGAAGATCTCATAGGTTTAATTGGTGGATTTAACCTTGCGATGAAATACCAAGATAGAGATGACCTGGTTACAAGTTTACTCAAATTCATTGTTGTGGATCGCGTCCGCGGGCCTCTTGAACAGTATGAATCAACTATGCTGATCAATTTTCTTATGAGTAATTCAATAATTGAATTAATTAATTACTAATAATTATAGTTATAATAATCAATCAATCTTTAATCACTTTAATCATATTTCTTTAATACATTTTCCTTTTTCTGTTTTGAATAAATTATCTTTATTTGATTGTTTGTCTGTATTAAATAAATTATATCTGCTTGTTTATAATTGTCTATTTAATTATTATAATAAATAATAACTAACCACACCAAGTAAATAATTGTTTTATTTTCTTTTTTTTAATTTTCACAAGGCTTCAACAAGGCCTGCAGACTATGTGATTACTGGACATAAGAATTGCGTAAGGAATTGTTTATATTCCACCCATGGACGATTGATGCCGTGGAGCGCTATAGATAAATCTTTTTTTTCCTTTAGGGGCTCCGTAGATTCAACAAATAACATTTTATACCTTGTGTCAACATAGTATCAACCCAAAGATCACTCAAATTCAACAGGACCTTAACATGGAATTCACTACCCCCAGAATTAAAACAAACCAAAACACAGACATAACACATGATCCACATTTCGAGTAGAAAATCTACGTAAAGTGATAGTAGCATATAATACATCATTCCGAATTCTTTTCAAATATTCTAGAACGGAGGATGCCGACACTATATTTGTGATTAATAGAGTTAATACATTTAAATCTGTATTACATATTATTATATATAAATTATAATACTGTATTATATATTTTCCATTTTCTCTCGTGTTAATAATTCAGATAACTCCAATGTAAAAGGCCTGTGTCATAACCTGTGGTTCTTCATCAATCCTGATGGAGCTATGGCGCATCCTACTTTGGATTACAAGCCGTATCTAAGGGTCCAAGTTGGCCGAAAGGTTCGGTGGAGCAATGAAAATACGTTGAAGAATCTTTAGTTATCATTATTTGTTTTGGTTTATATATTTACGAACCACCAATGACCTAATTATACGGTAGGTAATACAGTAGATTTTGTGCTATTGTGTAATTGTATATGATATATCATGACCTACTACACGTATATATACTGTACGACCATGAAAGCTGCATTCTCCCTACTAAATTTAGTAGGCACACGTTTTTAAAATCATTTTTCATATATTTGAAGGATTTTATAATAAAAGTCTTCTAGAACATTTTTTTATGATTCATTTCAATAGTAAGTATTATAATTTTGAAACAACTTATTTTAATAGCTATTTTTATATATTATTGGTAAATGCCAGTTCCACTTCGTTGGTGCGTACCTACACCATCTCCTGGAATTATTGTGTCTTAATTCAGTGACTTGGCCACCAATTAACGCGTCAGAATATTTATTTTCGCTTTCAATACTTAATTAACTACATGCGTTTGAAAATTTATTGAGTCTATTTAATTACTATCTATTAGGGAGACACGGGGAAACTGGACGCAAAACCCGCCTTGACGAATTAATATCCCGCCTCAATGTTAAATTCTCAATTTAGGGAGAGGAGCAGGTTACAGTGGCATGTTATTTTAACCAAAACAATAAACTAAACACAGGTGGATCTCCCCCTATCTGCTATTAATTGTTCATAATTGTGGTTGACTATGTTCTACGCATGTCCTTAGATCATCATAATAATGATTGATGAGCATACTTTAAGCTCAAAGGTTGGTATGCTCGAGCATGTGGGTGGATGGCTTCTGTTACTAAATGATAAAACTTCATCAACGTCGATATTTTCTTTAATCAGGGATCGGAGCTGCGACATGTTATTTTGATTGTGAGATTGTGATTATTTGAGACTGACAAGAAATCGACCTCAGCACATTTGTCGTTTGTTTGTAATCTACCAGTCATGAATCTTCTGCAAGATCAGCAACTGCTCGATTTGTTGACCAAAAATCATAATTTAGCTAAGTTCATTTACAATAGATACTTGGAAAAAACACTACTGTGTAGCTAGCATAAATAACAAAAAATAATATCAAAAATACAATCACCCCCCTCTGAATCTTAATAAAATTGAGTGGAATATTAGCATTCTGAAGTGGCAAGTTTTAGCATCATCTTGAGGCTCTTTAATTACTTTTCAAACGCTTGTATTTAAGGATTGAAAGCGAAAATAAATATTCTGACGTACCCAGTATGGATGAGGGAGGTAAAACAATATATTTCAAATTTCATGTGGTAGGGTGAGTGAGGGATACTTGAAACCCAAAAGTTATAATCGCTCTAAAGAACAGATAAATAAATTATTCAATGCCGTTTTAACTTTTTCACATTACATTTATGATTGCTATCATTATGTGAGAGTTTGAGAATTTCAAGTCTTAAACTTTTTAAATTAAACCAATTATTCGTATTTTCGAAAAAAAGTCCAAGTCTCCCTCAATGGGGGGAGACTTGACACCTAGGGTGGGTGACTTGAACCCCACCTCGCATACTTGTAAATAAATTCGTTCAAAAATGCAGAAGATGTGTAATAATTACATGTTCAACATGTCTATTTTCTAGTAGAGCAAGAAAATTTCAAAAAATACGATTGTTAACTTGTTAAACTATTATCCAAAATTTTATACAAATTTAGGTGGTCGTTCACATGATTCTCCCAACAAAAACTGAATGAATAATAGTTCATTAAAACCGCATTAAAATTTAACGCGCATGGGCTTCTTTTATATTAACCCTATTAGTACCGGGCTATAAAATGCTGTACAAATACCGGGGGGGGGGGGGTCATATTGACCCCTCCTTCTAAAATCTACAAATATTAACGAAAACGTCTGATTTTTTGTTTGTACGTAGGTATCACTAGTCTGGATCCGACCGAAAAAAAAAATTTCGAAAAAATGTACTGGGGTGGTAATATTGTAGCACCAAAATTATAAGTAGTGCACAATTTTCACAAAATTTGAAAGTTACATTTTTAGGCCAATTGTTTTTTAATACAGGTTTTCTGGGGCGCAAAATACATTGGAAAATATTTAAAAATGATATGATTACCATAAATGGCTGTTTAGTCCTCTATGCGTAGGAAAAAAATGAAAAAAACAAGTAACCAGCACTTTTCAATTAGAACACAAAATTTTTAATTAACTTATACGATGCTATAAATTCACATTTTCAGGTTTTTTAGGGCGCTGATTCTAATGGAATACATTTCAAATATGCCAGATCATTGCTACTTGTATTTTTCGGCGTAATTTGGCAAATTTTGGTGCTAGCACCAAATTTCGTACCCATCACCAAAAATCCAAAGTTTGACCAAAGTTTGCGATCTCCAGTGCTGTTTTTATTGATTCCATCGGATTCAGGACCCTCATAAACCCATATAACGCAAGAAACAAGATGATACTATCTACTGATCAATTTACTCATTTTCCAAAATTTGGTGCCGGCACAACAATTTTCACCCACCGGCGACAAAATACAAGTTTGAAATCTCTTATGAAATTTTTACTGATTCCATTGAATTCAGAACCCTAACAAACCAGTATACCGCAAGAAACAAGGTGACACAATCAATTGATATATTTGATGGTTTTCAAAATTTGGTGCTAGCACCACATTTTGCACCCATTTCCGAAAAATACAAGTTTGAGATGTCTAGTTCGATAATTATATATTCCATTGAATTCAGAACAGCCATAAACCTCTAAAACGCAAGAAATAAATTGTCACAAGCAATTTTATCTATTGAATGGATTTTCAAAATTTCGTGCTAGCACCAAAATTTGCACAACGCACCGAAAAATAGAAGTTTGATACGCTTGGTGCAACTCGTATATATTTCATCGAAACCAGAACCCCAAAAAACCCCAATTGCGTAAAAAACAAGTTTCAAACAATCAATTTACAAAATTGACATATTTCAAAATTTGGTGCTGGCACCAAAATTTGGCACCCGCCGAAAAAAACAAGTTTGAAATTTCCAAATTAATTTATATAAATTCCATCCAATTGCTAACACCAAAAAACCGGTATAAATCAAAAATAGAGATGTTACAATTAATATTTAATGAAATGTAATTTTCAAAAAACGTCTCAAAAAAAGTGCCAAAAGTTGGGTTAAAAAATGGTGCTATAACTCGAAAACTACCCAATATTTTTGAAAACGGTTTTCACTACTAGGAAGACATTTTTAGGAAAAGTCATAAAATTTCAGATTCCCAACTGCGTTTGTTTCAGAATTATAATAAAAAAAAACCACGGGGAGGGTCATATTGACCCACCCCCCCCCGGGTTTAATAGGGTTAATTGATATAATTTCAAAACGGCTGAACCAAAACTGGAAAACAATATATGGCAGGATAGTGCAATAATTAGTCAACACATGCTGTGAATTACAATTAACATACAGTAAAAAAAGGATGCGAATTTTCATTCGTTGTAAAGGGCAAAAATTTACTTTTGAACTCAGAAAACGTTTATTGACAATAAAACAAAAAATAACCAAAAGGTAATAAAACATTGTTGCGCGGGTGTAGCCAACATGTATGTTACACATTTTTGTGTGGTATTGTTAAATAATTTACAATAGTTTTTAAGTTATTAAAAAAAATCAAATCATTTCTTTTTTTGAAATGTACAGCCAATAATATAATGACGTAATGAATATAACGACCAAAAATCTCAATTTAGCTAATTTCATTTACAATAGATACTTAATTGCTAAACAATCTACTGTAGAACACTAACAAAAAAATAATGTAATAAAAACTGTGTCCTAATAGTAGATAGGGGGGGGGGGGGGACTGGACACAATAAAATTCATCCAGGGGAAATTGGACGTAAATAACAGCTGATTACTCTCAAAAATAAAGCTGTAACCTGTTCCATTGTGTTTAGTTTATTGTTTTGGTTAAAATAACATGTAGCCTGCTCCTTTCCCTAAATTGAGAATTTAACATTGAGGCGGGATATTAATTCGTCAAGGCGGGTTTTGCGTCCAGTTTCCCCGTGTCTCCCTAATAGATAGTAATTAAATAGACTCAATAAATTTTCAAACGCTTGTAGTTAATTAAGTATTAAAAGCAATAAAAACAAAGAACCGGCAATTACCAATAATATATAAAAATAGCTATTAAAATAAGTTGTTTCAAAATTATAATACTTACTATTGAAATGAATCATAAAAAAATGTTCTAGAAGACTTTTATTATAAAATCCTTCAAATATAATATGAAAAATTATTTTCAAAACGTGTGCCTACTAAATTTAGTAGGTAGAATGCAGCTTTCATGGTCGTATATATAGTAGGTCATGGATATATCAGTATGTACAATGGGTCTCGGCCCGATAACCCAAATAAATAAATAAATAAAAATATTCTTCTCGTATCAGATATTTTTATATAAAGAATATAACCATTTTATTACCAATCCTACTTAACCATTTTACTACCAATCCTACTTAACCATTTTACTACCAATCCTACTTAACCATTTTACTACCAATCCTACTTAACCATTTTCGAAATTGTTAAATCTTTCATTTGAACCCCGTGAGTGGCACACAGCCGCCTTAATCTTTTGTAACAAAATTATTGGCTAAATTGAAATTAAATTGCATAAATTATGTAATTTAATGTACCCTCAAACCATTAGGCTTTCCTTCAAGCAATACTAAATTAACTTTTATAGACCATTTTTTCCTGCCCAATTCGAATATGAACTCTATTTTTCCATTCCAATAGTTATAAGAAATTTATAAGAGGTTTTAAATAAAAGCTTCACCCTGCCGCCCTGGGGGTCATGATAATACACACTGCAGCCTTTATGACCATGGCCATGAATTATTTAAAATGAAAAAGGCGGCAGTGTGCCGACTTTATCAAGTGTTGGCACGCAGAGGGTTAAATTTCATTTAAATTTCAACTTAACTATATATTAGTATCTCACTTTCGTTTCATATTTCAATCACTAATTCGGCCAGCTGCATTGATTGAGATGATATCATGGCATAAACAAAAAAATTGTGCCAACACCATGGCAACACCAACACCATGCAATCTAGATTTGGACTGCTGTAATGCAGCGTCCATTAACCCTATTAGTACCGGGCTATAAAATGTTGTACAAATACCGGGGGGGGGGGGGGGGGTCATATTGACCCTCTCCCTCTAAAATCTACAAATATTTACGAAAACGTCTGATTTTTTGTTTGTACGTAGGTATCACTTGTCTGGATCCGACCGAAAAAAAAAATTTTCGAAAAAATGTACTGGGGTGGTTATATTGCAGCACAAAAATTACAAGCAGTGCACAATTTTCACCAAATTTGAAAGTTACATTTTCGGCTAATTATTTTTCAATACAGGTTTTCTGGGGTGCAAAATACATTGGAAAATATTAAAAAATGATATGATTACTATAAATGGCTGTTTAGTCCTCTCTGCGTAGGAAAAAAATGAAAAAAAACAAGTAACCAGCACTTTTCAGTTAGAACACAAAATTTTTAATTCACTTATACGATGCTACAAATTCACATTTACAGGTTTTTGAGGGCGCTGATTCTAATGGAATACATTTCTAATATGCCAGATCATTGCTACTTGTATTTTTCGGCGTAATTTGGCAAATTTTGGTGCTAGCACCAAATTTCGTACCCATCACCAAAAAGTACAAGTTTGCGATGTCCAGTGTTGTTTTTATTGATTCCATCGGATTCAGGACCCTCATAAACCCGTATATCGCAAGAAACAAGGTGATACTATCTACTTATCAATTTGCATATTTTCCAAAATTTGGTGCTGGCACAACAATTTTCACCCACCGGCGAAAAATAAAAGTTTGAGAACTCTTATGAAATTTTTACTGATTCCATTGAATTCAGAACCATCACAAACCCGTATAACGCAAGAAATAAGGTGACACAATCAATTGATATATTTGATGGTTTTCAAAATTTGGTGCTAGCACCACATTTTGCACCCACATCCGAAAAATACAAGTTTGAGATGTCTAGTTCGATAATTATATTTTCCATTGAATTCAGAACAGCCATAAACCTCTAAAACGCAAGAAATAAATTGTCACAAGCAATTTTATCTATTGAATGGATTTTCAAAATTTCGTGCTAGCACCAAAATTTGCACACAGCACCGAAAAATACAAGTTTGATACGCTTGGTGCAACTCGTATATATTTCATCGAATCCAGAAACCCAAAAAACCCCAATTGCGTAAAAAACAAGTTTCAAACGATCAATTTACAAAATTGACTTATTTCAAAATATGGTGCCAAAATTCGGTGCCCACCGAAAAAAACAAGTTTGAAATTTCTAAATCAATTTATATGAATTCCATCAAATTTCTAACACCAAAAAACCGGTGTAAATCAAAAATAGAGATGTTACAATTCATATTTAATGAAATGTAATTTTCAAAAAACGTCTCAAAAAAGTGCCAAAAGTAGGGTTAAAAAATGGTGCTATAACTCGAAAAGTACCCAATATTTTTGAAAACGGTTTTCACTACTAGGAAGACAATAGATTTTTAGGAAAAGTCATAAAATTTCAGATTCCCAACTGCGTTTGTTTCAGAATTATAATAAAAAAACCACGGGGGGTCATATTGACCCCCCCCCCCCCCCCCCCCCCCCGGGTTTAATAGGGTTAAGGTTGCTATGCCGGCTTAATATATAGTTAATTTTATATTGCTATTAGTATTAGCGCTACATATACCAGGATTTGATTCATTCGGGTGTTACTCATTCTGGTGGTGTTCGCACATCATTTCTACTCTATGTGGCGTTGATCGGTATTACTCCTTCTAATACATCTCAGATTATTCATTATTATGTTACTCATTGAACATTATACTACTGCAAACTCTTACACTATGTTATTCATTCAATATCAGGATTCCTACCACGTTTCTGCATGTCAAACTCTCGACCGCAACTCTCCTCTACAGCAGTACTCCTTACCAAGAACTTGATATGAGAACGACACCAGGGTCGACCAAGGAGGACTCCATGACCTACTATAATACGACCTTGTATGCTGCAGCAGCCCACTAAATTTAGTGGGCCTACTTGATTCTCTTTATAAATAATGGTTGTTTCTTAATTACTTCCTACAAGAAGCTTCTAATAACTTAGTTAAATAAATAAATTAATTAAAGAGAAATCAGGAGTTCTCTACGCTGTCACTTGTCTGTCCTTTATTATGTTTTATGCCTACAACTGTACTGTCACTCACTGTTAGTCAGTTAGTTCAGTAGTTACCGGTATCTGATAGCCTCGGTCCTGTAGTCTATTATGTATTACTGTATTATTTCTGTGTAGTGTTATTATTGCATAATTTGCAATAATTATGCTGTATTGGCCATACAGCAATAATACTGTAATAGAGATGCTGCACTCGGCCTGTCGACGCAGCCGGTGGCCGGCGTCGAAATATTTTTATTACTGTATTAGGGCCTATCTGCCTATTGTATTATTACTGTATTATCGGTAGGCCTAATTATTAATACATTTTTTACACCTGGCAGCCTGGCTGAGCATTTCACAGAGCCGGTGAAGGATTTTGTGCACCGGGCCACCCCCACCTGGCGTGGCTTCGCACTGATCCGGCGCAAGGTTTTTTGCACCAGGCGCCGCGTTCGGCGCAGGAAATAAAACTTTTCAACAGGGCCCGTACCGCCGTACCTACCTGCCTAGCCTACTATATCTACAGACCAGTTTGGCATCAGTTGGGCGACATATACACTCCGTCCACCGTCAGTCCGTCCGTTTTTGCCTCTTTGTTATAGGCTAGGCTTCTATTAGGCCTACCTGATTACACTACCAGTAGGCTAAATTTATATTGCTGTATTTAACTAAATATATAATGGTTGGAAAGTGTTACGTAGTTGGGTGTAGGTCGGGATATTCGTCAGAAGCTTCGCCAGGAACTGGAACTCCCTCAATGTTTAGTTTCCCGAAACAACCCGATGTGCGGTGCCGGTGGATCCAGTTTATGTCGAATAGAGCCCGTACAACGACATCGTCTGCCACAGTGACATCGCCATGGGCCCCATCTGATCACTCCAAGGTGTGTATTTTACATTTTGAGGATCAATGGATCAACAGGAATGCCCAACGTTTAACGCTAAAATCCGGTGCATTTCCTTCGATATACCCGGCCTGTATCCCTGTATCCTCTATAAAACAAGTAACTCTGTCACGCAAAAAACCCTTGAAACGAGTGTATCAGCGGGATGAGATTGAAGAGTTCAGTAAGAGAACTCGAGTTTTGTCTCTTACTGATATCCGGTTGTATTTAGAGGTGTCGATTGAGTTTGAGGAGTACGAGGTAAAAGTCAATGAGAATTCCGTGTCGATCTTTAGTTTAGGTTGATCTTTAGTTTAGGCATTCCTTCAGTACACGAATGTCTCACTATTGATGACGACCTTCATGTTCACCTTTCCTATGAGGGTGTCCCTCTTCCACTACCATCATGGTTGCGAGCAACTTATAACTGTATAATAACATCAACAACTGTTATTTCCGAACTACTCAATTACTGCCGGACTAATAAGGATGAATCTGACTCAGTTATTTGGAGTCTGTTGGCCTTAAAGTTGTCCAAACCTAAAGGTCGCCCAAAGTACACGGCTGAGCAGATCAGATAGCATTGCTACTCCGGTACACCTCGGTTAATGCGTATAAGATACTCGCAACTCAAGTTCCTCTTCCTTCGCTGAGACTTCTCCGAAATATTACATCTGGAAACGTAGACTCGATGGCTGCATTAACTGCTCTCAGAACCTCGGGAAAGATCTCTAACGATGTTGTGTTGATCGAGGATGAGATTATATTGCAACAGCAGGAAATGTATAGCGACGGACATTTATACGGGAAAGATTCTGATTCGGACAAACTTTACACTGGACTTATGTGTTATATGGTGTCGTCAATTAAACAGTCGATCCCAGTTATTATTCACGCTGTTCCGGTGGTTACTGCCAATAAAGAGGTTATTAAGACAGGGATTGAGACATGTAGAAAGTTAATATCACAAACTAAATTTAACTTGCTTGCTGTTATTGGTGATAATGCGCCTGTTAACGTTGCTGCTTATAGCAAACTGTCAGAATCTATGGACATAAATGCGCCTCACTTAATGTATGACCCGGTTCATATTCTTAAGAATATTCGAAACAACCTTGCTTCAATGGGATGGTTTAAGATCAATAAGTCATTTAAATACTCTCTTAATAGCACGGTATATACTGTTCCTCCCGGTGTTATTAAATGGCAACATTTATACAAGGTCGAGGAATGGGACAGTTGCACTTCCTCACATCTACGATTGGCTCCCAAGTTGACTTACTCTGCAACTCATTTTGGAAATAATAAACAGAGTGTTCCTCTGGCTTTAGCAGTTTTTCATCCCTCTACTATTGCAGCCTGTGAGTTTTACTATCCCGAAGAGAAATGTACCGCTTCCTTCCTTCGTTTAGTCAGTCACTGGTGGTTGGTTGTTAATGCCAATGAGCAATTTCATCCGGATCCTATTGGAAATGCTATGGTTCTAGGCGATGGCAAACCGGAGTTCCTCCACCAACTATCCGAATGGCTACGCGACAACACTACCTCGACACACATGTTTTCGCAACAAACTCGAAATGCGTTTGCTGTTACAAACGATGTTATAGCCGATATCGGTTCAAAACTATTGACCTCCGGTTGCGGTTCCTATAAATATGTTCTTACTCGTCGTTTACAGAGCGATAAACTCGAGAGACGATATGGCTGCTATAGACAGATGAATGGTGGGCGCTTCCTGATCAGCCATAAAGAAGCTGTGCAATCGGAGAAGATTCTCCAACTACGTTCTATGTTGAAGGCCGACGTAGACATCAGTTCGATTCTTACCCCTATTGAGACCGAGTCATATACTCAACTCATTTCAGAAATAGATGAAGGAAAGCTGGATGATTCGGAATTAGATGTTGTGACAAAGGAGGCAGTTGTGTGTATTAGCGGTTACATTGCCCATAAATTGTTGAAACATTCAGTACGAATTCAAGCTTCAGTAAAGACTCAGTGCGAAAGTTGTACTAATACCTGGAACCTTGATCCCATTACCAACTGTCGTTATTTAAACTTATTGAACCGAAGTGAATTGAACTGAAGTGAATGTTTAAATCTCGGACAGACGTGACTTTATTGAGATATTTCTCTACAGAGGGGTCACTATAGTAGTGAGTCCGCGCCCAGAGAGACTCGATTCTACAGAGATATTTCTCTACAGGGGGGTCACATGTTGAGTCCGAGCCCAGAGAGACTCCTTAAAACTGAGATAATTCTCTACAGGGGGGTCACACGTTGAGTCCGAGCCCAGAGAGACTCTTTAAACTGAGATATTTCTCTACAGGGGGGGGGGGGGGTCACACGTTGAGTCCGAGCCCAGAGAGACTCTTTAAAACTGAGATATTTCTCTACAGGGGGGTCACACGTTGAGTCCGAGCCCAGAGAGACTCTTTAAAACTGAGATATTTCTCTACAGGGGAGTCACACAATTAATTTTCTGGTTTACGTTTAATTTTCAGGATTGTTACTCTATCTATTTAATTAATAAAGAGCCCTTATCAGGGCCATTGATGTGTTTTCACACTGGGGAATATTGGGTTGGCAATCCTAATAAAATAATAAAGTAATAAGTTAACATAAAATATAAAGAACGTTATAATAATATAAAGTAGACAATAATAATATAAAGTAATAAGTTAACATAAAATATATAAAGAACGTAATAATAATATAATGTAATAAGTCAAAATAAAATATATAAAGAACGTGATAATATTAAATATAATTCACCTCCTTTTCTTTACATTTTCACTTTTTATATTTTGCCTAGGTTAACACGTTTTAAAGATTTTTTGTTTGCAATCTGAGCTGTGCTACTTGTTTTTTTTATTAATTAACAAGTTTATGAATATCACCAATTTATAAAAAACACATGGGGAGTATAATTTACAAAATTATAATCGATTTACAAGTAGAAACAAGTAGGCCCACTAAATTTAGTGGGCTGCTGCAGCATACCAGGTCGTATTATTTTATTTCAGTATATTTCATTCTCTCATAACTTGCTATATATTGCACACAGGATAAAAATACTGTATATATATAATATATTTAATATGATATAATATCCAAAAGCACAGGCAATAGCGGGGCTAGTTGAGCCTGGACAGATGTATAAGTTGTGAGAGGGGGAGGGAGGGGGAGGGGGGGGTGGTGCGAATTGTTACTCAAGTTTAGATCAATTTTATATTGACGGTGAACAAGAAACTACAGTTTGTGAAATGGGTATCAGAGTGGATCGAACGGTATAATATTATAAATCTGAAGGTTTAGCAGCAATAAATTTAAAATGTTGAAATTTTAAAGTAACATATGTTTGATTTTGGGTTATAAGAAGCTAGAGGGAATTGAGAAGGTATTTTTTGAATGCCGTAGAAAATGTGTTTCTAGTTTTTTTTAACTTGATGGATGGGGAAGGCACCGCTCTACGAGCGGTACCTTGTAGAGGTACACAGGCACGGGGACCCCCGCCGTACACCACTAGCAGAACACACCGTTTTCAACTGAGAATCTCCATATCTAGAGAACGGAAAAATTTCAGCACTCGCGGTTTTCACCATCGGATTCGCCACCCTCGAAAAAGTTTCTGAGAAATTTCTGGGCCAGAACCGGCTTCGGGGTCCCCTATTTATAAGCGATTTTAGTTATAATAAGTTTTAAAAATCCCACTGTTTCTAACAATCTGTTAGGTAGGGTTCTGCACAACTCAAGTTCTGACGTCAACACTATCAGCTGATTGTTAGATGTTGCAAAATCTTTAATCAACAGTCAGTCCGAGCTGTATGCACTGCTTGTCTAAAACCTACAAGAACAACCACGGCCGGTACAGCACCACGGTACCTGTTGTCCGTTCTTAAGGGGAGGCTTTGGGCCTGTTGTCAGGTAGTTTAAACGTTCTAGGCAGATGCCCAAGGGTGCCAATAATGCCCCCCATGTGCGGGCGCGGTCTGAATGCCAAAAGTACTGTTGTTTGAAGCAGATAAAAAGTGCCCAAATTTGTAGTTGCCCAAATTGCGTTATTTAAATGTCGCACCCGGGGCTATCTGACGAAATGGATTTTGACCACCAAGGTGGGTAGAGGCCATTGATGGGTATCTGATGCACGCAACAGAAAATTTGATCAGACCGAAATCATGCAGTCAGGACATGATCATTACTGACCGTGTACCGGTAGGTGTCTTGCCTATAGGCAATAACATTTTTGGATATAATTTTATGCGGATATGTTTTGGCCGGTAATCTGAAGCTGCAGTCTGGGTCTCAGGTCACGACAAGACCGTGGTCACCATATCTGGCACCTGATTGGCTATTACTTTCAAACGTCGAAAATGTGCCCAGGCCTTGATATTTTACGGTACAATTTTATGCGAAAATGTTGTGGACGGTACTCTGAAGCTCCAGTTTGGGTCCCAGGTCGCGACCTTACCGTGGTCACCAGATACGGCCTCTGATTGGATGATTCTTTGAACGTTAATAACTCGAGTTTTATTCACTTTGTGGCGGAGTTTAAAGGCTAGGAATATTCTATGGAACGTCCCCTAGCTGACTGAAGACGATTCATCGCTGTTGGATTACTGGTTTTGGCTACATGGCCTGTGATTGGTCGAAATTTTAAAACGCGATATCTCGAGATCTATTAACTTTGGAGCGTCGAATAAAAGCTTAGAATGTTCCTTGGATCATCCCCGTCACGTTGCCGACAACGCCATCGCGGTGGAACCACCGTTTAAGGAGAGCTGCGCTGTGATTGGTTAATTTTTAAAGACTCCTTATCTCGAGATCCATTCACTTTGGTGCGGCGAATAAAATATTAAAATGTTCTCTGGAGCGATCCCATCCCGTTGATGAAGATCGAAGTGATGTTGCAATTACGGTTCCGGAGTTATGGTCGTTTCTGATTGGTCGAATTTAAAATCGCAATATCTCGATATTCGCTGCATTTGGTTTGCAAACTTATTACTTATAACCATCTCAGGAGTATTCCCTGTACCCCCTAATAGGCAGAAATACCCATGGGCGACCTCTAATCCAGGAATGTTTGATATAAAGGTTAACTATATAATATTGATATATATATTTTTTTATATATAATAAAATATCAGTTTTGGCTTTTGGTTAGTAATGATTACATGTAGGCGAATATAAAAACGCAATATCATGAAGCCCACTAAATTAGAATTAAAATTTATGATTTTTTAGCAGTATATTTCTATCTAATGGAATAAACTCACATCACCCCTGGTTGCTATTTATCCGTGTTTACGTTTAATATTAATGGATTTCATTTATATTATATCTTAAAGATTAAACAAGGAAATCATTATAATACAAAAGATATTAAGGATATGGTCCCTCCCAGCGGAAGGAGCGTCGCTAGCGACGCGACTGGAGCGACCAGTTTCTCAATCCAATTCAATTTTACATTGAAAATAATACACCCTAGTAGAATGTGCAAGTACAGTATATGTCTGGGGGAGGGGGGATGGGCGTGGTTGAGGGGGGGGGGGGGGGGGGGGGGGTGTAGTGGTGGTCATATTGTTGGCAGTAATGTGATTAGTTATATCATTAAATTGGCTGACGAAGGTATAAAGTCATGTTGTAAAGGGTGGTGTTTGGGTGATTGGTGAGGATGAATTAAAAAGAAGGGACTTTTAAATATTGTTGATATATTTACTGAAGTTCATCTCATTTGTTCATCAACCCTATTGATAAAAATATATAATTATTGATGATATCTCTATAAAATACATACGAATTTAAATTTAACGATTACGTTTACGATATCGGTAGGCCCTAATTTAATTTTATATAACTTCAAAAATAATTTGACAAGAAATAATATATAAATACTGTATCATTATAAATTTTGTATGTCTTTTTTGCTTTATTGTCGTTTGCAAGTTATCAGGAGTCATCAATACTGCACTAAATATATATTATCTTGATCAACAATTAACATGGATATAATAAAATATAGATAAATAATGAACACTATCTGGTATACGTTATATATTATAGGCCTACTGTATTTACCACTATCATAGAGATACATAAGGTTAGTAAACTTTATCTCACAATATAAAATACATGAACATATGTTTATTGATCTGGAGATCCGATACCTATAAATATTAAACATTTTTGCATGTGAAATCATTTCTAAATTTCCAAGCATAATTTTCAATATTGAAATTTTTAAAAGTTCTCAGGTATAATATGCATCCCCAATGCTCAATTTGTACTATTTATATGTTATAAAATATTTTTGGAGTGCTCTCGGCTACGGAGAGGTCAACTGGTGCCCATCCACTGGATGGGATCAGGCGTGGATAGAGCCCATAGGGCTCGACAGAGAACCTCATAGAACATAGAAAACGCCACAGAGAACGAAAAACAGAGAGCACAAAACATATAACACCAACCTATCCTGCTCAATATTTACAGGCTTATGCAGTGGGGTGACAAGTAGGCACATCTCATAGAAGGGAAATAGCTACGGTCATTCTGTTTTTTGCATCGTGTAGAGGACCAATATCTAAGATCTGGGAGTTTTTTGCAAAAAATTTTGTTAATTAATTAATTAGTAATTAACGATTGAAAACTTTTAATCGATATATCTCGAAAACTAAAAGACTTTTTATATAAACAATGACTGGCGATATTGTTGGTCTCGACGAGCTCTACAAAAAACCCTGTCACGGCGAACCCATATCTATTACCGTTAATGAGTTATTAATTAGCGAAATCTCATTAGCGCTGTATCTCGAAAACGGCGGCAGCTACGAAAAAATTTTCTCTGGCAAAGTTGTAGAGAATGGAATTTCGAGTATAAAAGTCTTCTCCGGCAAGTCTGTACGACCAACCCTTAATGAGATATTCGTTAATTACTAATTAATATATGGCCCGCCCCGATATCTCGAGAATGGCTGCAGCTACGAAGATGGGACCGACGCCATTTTGTAGACAGTATACGAGTTGCTACTGAAGAGTGTCGTTAGTTTTGGGCTGCGACCCTGTCCTTGACCTCCAGGGGTCAATGTTCTAGAATTTTCGGTTTTGGAGGCATTTTAACCTATAAGGAGTGCAGCTATCGAAAAACGTAACACAGCAAAAATGTTCGCAATGGTCGACTTAGTGGGGGTAGGTAAAATAAAAAATGCAAAAAGTGTAAGCGTTAATTAGTTATGTATTAATTAATAATTAATTATTGCCCCACCCCAATATCTCGAGAACGGCTCTAGCTACGGACATGGGACCAACGCCGTTTTGTAGGCAGTGTATGAGTTGCTACTGAAGAGTGCCGTTAGTTTTGGGCTGCGACCCTGTGCTTGACCTCTAGAGGTCAATGTTCTAGAATTTAGCGTTTCGGTGACCTTTTGACCTATAAGGAGTACAGCTATCAAAAAACGTAACGCAGCAAAAATGTTCGCAATGGTTGACTTAGTGGGGGTAGATGAAATAAAAAATGGAAAAAGTTTAAATGTTAAGGGTCAAAAGGTCAAAGATCTTTGATGATAGTATTCGTGATAAAACATAAGGATATTTAGAAGTCAGGTTGTATACAAGAGTCATTTGGTTCACCCAGACATGAAATGGCTGGGGGAACCATCATTAAACAATCACCCATGGTCTATTTGAAATTAAAGTAATCATGTTAAGGGTGGTGGGTGGGTGTTGCTATAGCTGTCTGTAAGCTATTACTAATATACTGAAGCTAATACTAATATACTGGTCCACTAGTACTACATGTAGTTAGAAGTTTTCTGAGGTATTAATCGTTACATTTGTATAATGGAGTTAACCAATACAATAAATGTATATGCTTGAACCTGCCTTACAAATCGACTTAGATTTCTTCAATGTTTTGAATTGAATAATTGAAGGCATCGCCTGTGTATGATTCCAAATGCATGGGTATAGATAATAACATATCTTCATATTTACAATTTTTGTGTTGGTACAACACAATAAAACCAAAAGTACTATTAATTAAATTGCCCCACGCAGTGATGCTTGCATGCGCAAATGTCCTCATTTGCGCTCTACTCTAGATGGAATCAGGCGGGGATAGAGCCCAAAGGGCTCGATAGAGAACTTTATAGAGGTAAATATACGCCACAGACCACAAAAGACAAAGTCCACAAAACACTTAGCAAAAACTTATCCTGACTCAATTGTACAGGCATTATGGGAGGGGGTGACAAGTAGGCTCTTATGGAGAACTACAATAGGTGCGGTCATTCTGTTTTTTGCATCGTATAGAGGACCAATATCTAAGATCTGGGAGTTTTTTTCAAAAAATTTTGTTAATTAATTAATTAGTAATTAACGATTGAAAACTTTTAATCGATATATCTCGAAAACTAAAAGACTTTTTATATAAACAATGACTGGCGATATTGTTGGTCTCGACGAGCTCTACAAAAAACCCTGTCACGGCGAACCCATATCTATTACCGTTAATGAGTTATTAATTAGCGAAATCTCATTAGCGCTGTATCTCGAAAACGGCGGCAGCTACGAAAAAATTTTCTCTGGCAAAGTTGTAGAGAATGGAATTTCGAGTATAAAAGTCTTCTCCGGCAAGTCCGTACGACCAACCCTTAATGAGATATTCGTTAATTACTAATTAATATATGGCCCGCCCCGATATCTCGAGAATGGCTGCAGCTACGAAGATGGGACCGACGCCATTTTGTAGACAGTATACGAGTTGCTACTGAAGAGTGTCGTTAGTTTTGGGCTGCGACCCAGTCCTTGACCTCCAGGGGTCAATGTTCTAGAATTTTCGGTTTTGGAGGCATTTTAACCTATAAGGAGTGCAGCTATCGAAAAACGTAACACAGCAAAAATGTTCGCAATGGTCGACTTAGTAGGGGTAGGTAAAATAAAAAATGCAAAAACTGTAAGCGTTAATTAGTTATGTATTAATTAATAATTAATTATTGCCCCACCCCAATATCTCGAGAACGGCTCTAGCTACGGACATGGGACCAACGCCGTTTTGTAGGCAGTGTATGAGTTGCTACTGAAGAGTGCCGTTAGTTTTCGGCTGCGACCCTGTGCTTGACCTCTAGAGGTCAATGTTCTAGAATTTAGCGTTTCGGTGACCTTTTGACCTATAAGGAGTACAGCTATCAAAAAACGTAACGCAGCAAAAATGTTCGCAATGGTTGACTTAGTGGGGGTAGATGAAATAAAAAATGGAAAAAGTTTAAATGTTAAGGGTCAAAAGGTCAAAGATCTTTGATGATAGTATTCGTGATAAAACATAAGGATATTTAGAAGTCAGGTTGTATACAAAAGTCATTTGGTTCACCCAGACATGAAATGGCTGGGTGAACCATCATTAAACAATCACCCATGGTCTATTTGAAATTAAAGTAATCATGTTAAGGGTGGTGGGTGGGTGTTGCTATAGCTGTCTGTAAGCTATTACTAATATACTGAAGCTATTACTAATATACTGGTCCAGTAGTACTACATGTAGTTAGAAGTTTTCTGAGGTATTAATCGTTACATTTGTATAATGGAGTTAACCAATACAATAAATGTATATGCTTGAACCTGCCTTACAAATCGACTTAGATTTCTTCAATGTTTTGAATTGAATAATTGAAGGCATCGCCTGTGTATGATTCCAAATGCATGGGTATAGATAATAACATATCTTCATATTTACAATGTTTGTGTTGGTACAACACAATAAAACCACAAGTACTATTAATTAAATTGCCCCACGCAGTGATGCTTGCATGCGCAAATGTCCTCATTTGCGCTCTACTCTAGATGGAATCAGGCGGGGATAGAGCCCAAAGGGCTCGATAGAGAACTTTATAGAGGTAAATATACGCCACAGACCACAAAAGACAAAGTCCACAAAACACTTAGCAAAAACTTATCCTGACTCAATTGTACAGGCATTATGGGAGGGGGTGACAAGTAGGCTCTTATGGAGAACTACAATAGGTGCGGTCATTCTGTTTTTTGCATCGTATAGAGGACCAATATCTAAGATCTGGGAGTTTTTTTCAAAAAATTTTGTTAATTAATTAATTAGTAATTAACGATTGAAAACTTTTAATCGATATATCTCGAAAACTAAAAGACTTTTTATATAAACAATGACTGGCGATATTGTTGGTCTCGACGAGCTCTACAAAAAACCCTGTCACGGCGAACCCATATCTATTACCGTTAATGAGTTATTAATTAGCGAAATCTCATTAGCGCTGTATCTCGAAAACGGCGGCAGCTACGAAAAAATTTTCTCTGGCAAAGTTGTAGAGAATGGAATTTCGAGTATAAAAGTCTTCTCCGGCAAGTCCGTACGACCAACCCTTAATGAGATATTCGTTAATTACTAATTAATATATGGCCCGCCCCGATATCTCGAGAATGGCTGCAGCTACGAAGATGGGACCGACGCCATTTTGTAGACAGTATACGAGTTGCTACTGAAGAGTGTCGTTAGTTTTGGGCTGCGACCCAGTCCTTGACCTCCAGGGGTCAATGTTCTAGAATTTTCGGTTTTGGAGGCATTTTAACCTATAAGGAGTGCAGCTATCGAAAAACGTAACACAGCAAAAATGTTCGCAATGGTCGACTTAGTAGGGGTAGGTAAAATAAAAAATGCAAAAACTGTAAGCGTTAATTAGTTATGTATTAATTAATAATTAATTATTGCCCCACCCCAATATCTCGAGAACGGCTCTAGCTACGGACATGGGACCAACGCCGTTTTGTAGGCAGTGTATGAGTTGCTACTGAAGAGTGCCGTTAGTTTTCGGCTGCGACCCTGTGCTTGACCTCTAGAGGTCAATGTTCTAGAATTTAGCGTTTCGGTGACCTTTTGACCTATAAGGAGTACAGCTATCAAAAAACGTAACGCAGCAAAAATGTTCGCAATGGTTGACTTAGTGGGGGTAGATGAAATAAAAAATGGAAAAAGTTTAAATGTTAAGGGTCAAAAGGTCAAAGATCTTTGATGATAGTATTCGTGATAAAACATAAGGATATTTAGAAGTCAGGTTGTATACAAAAGTCATTTGGTTCACCCAGACATGAAATGGCTGGGTGAACCATCATTAAACAATCACCCATGGTCTATTTGAAATTAAAGTAATCATGTTAAGGGTGGTGGGTGGGTGTTGCTATAGCTGTCTGTAAGCTATTACTAATATACTGAAGCTATTACTAATATACTGGTCCAGTAGTACTACATTTAGTTAGAAGTTTTCTGAGGTATTAATCATTACATTTGTATAATGGAGTTAACCAATACAATAAATGTATATGTTTGAACCTGCCTTACAAATCGACTTAGATTTCTTCAATGTTTTGAATTGTATAATTGAAGGCATCGCCTGTGTATGATTCCAAATGCATTGGTATAAATAATAACATATCTTCATATTTACAATGTTTGTGTTGATACAACACAATAAAACCACAAGTACTATTAATTAAATTGCACCACGCAGTGATGCTTGCATGCGCAAATGTCCTCATTTGCGCTCTACTCTAGATGGGATCAGGCGGGGATAGAGCCCATAGGGCTCGACAGAGAACCTCATAGACCATAGAAAACGCCACAGAGAACGAAACACAGAGAGCACAAAACATATAACACCAACCTATCCTGCTCAATATTTACAGGCTTATGCAGTGGGGTGGGAAGTAGGCACATCTCATAGAAGGGAAATAGCTACGGTCGTTCTGTTTTTTGCATCGTGTAGAGGACCAATATCTAAGATCTGGGAGTTTTTTGCAAAAAATTTTGTTAATTAACTAATTAGTAATTAACGATTGAAAACTTTTAATCGATATATCTCGAAAACTAAAAGACTTTTTATATAAACAATGACTGGCGAAATTGTTGGTCTAGACGAGCTCTACAAAAAACCCTGTCACGGCGAACCCATATCTATTACCGTTAATGAGTTATTAATTAACGAAATCTAATTAGCGCTGTATCTCGAAAACGGCCGCAGCTACGAAAAAATTTTCTCTGGCAAAGTTGTAGAGAATGCAATTTCGAGTATAAAAGTCTTCTGCGGCAAGTCCGTACGACCAACCCTTAATGAGATATTCGTTAATTACTAATTAATATATGGCCCGCCCCGATATCTCGAGAATGGCTGCAGCTACGAAGATGGGACCGACGCCATTTTGTAGACAGTATACGAGTTGCTACTGAAGGGTGTCGTTAGTTTTGGGCTGCGACCCTGTCCTTGACCTCCAGGGGTCAATGTTCTCGATTTTTCGGATTCGGAGGCATTTTAACCTATAAGGAGTGCAGCTATCGAAAAACGTAACACAGCAAAAATGTTCGCAATGGTCGACTTAGTGGGGGTAGGTAAAATAAAAAATGCAAAAAGTGTAAGCGTTAATTAGTTATGTATTAATTAATAATTAATTATTGCTCCACCCCAATATCTCGAGAACGGCTCTAGCTACGGACATGGGACCAACGCCGTTTTGTAGGCAGTGTATGAGTTGCTACTGAAGAGTGCCGTTAGTTTTGGGCTGCGACCCTGTGCTTGACCTCTAGATGTCAATGTTCTAGAATTTAGCGTTTCGGTGACCTTTTGACCTATAAGGAGTACAGCTATCAAAAAACGTAACACAGCAAAAATGTTCACAATGGTCGACTTAGTGGGGGTAGATGAAATAAAAAATGCAAAAAGTTTAAATGTTAAGGGTCAAAAGGTCAAAGATATTTGATCATAGTTTTCGTGATAAAACATAAGGATATTTAGAACTCAGGTTGTATACAAAAGTCATTTGGTTCACCCAGACATGAAATGGCTGGGTGAACCATCATTAAACAATCACCCATGGTCTATTTGAAATTAAAGTAATCATGTTAAGGGTGGTGGGTGGGTATTTGCTATAGCTGTCTGTAAGCTATTACTAATATACTGGTCCAGTAGTACTACATGTAGTTAAAAGTTTTCTGAGGTATTAATCGTTACATTTGTATAATGGAGTTAACCAATGCAATAAATGTATATGCTTGAACCCGCCTTACAAATCGACTTAGATTTCTTCAATGTTTTGAATTGAATAATTGAAGGCATCCCCTGTGTATGATTCGAAATGCATGGGTATAGATAATAACATCTCTTCATATTTACAATTTTTGTGTTGGTACAACGCAATAAAACCACAAGTACTATTAATTAAATTGCCCCACGCAGTGATGCTTGCATGCGCAAATGTCCTCATTTGCGCTCTACTCTAGATGGGATCAGGCGGGGATAGAGCCCAAAGGGCTCGATAGAGAACTTTATAGAGGTAAATATACGCCACAGACCACAAAAGACAAAGTCCACAAAACACTTAGCAAAAACTTATCCTGACTCAATTGTACAGGCATTATGGGAGGGGGTGACAAGTAGGCTCTTATGGAGAACTACAATAGGTGCGGTCATTCTGTTTTTTGCATCGTATAGAGGACCAATATCTAAGATCTGGGAGTTTTTTTCAAAAAATTTTGTTAATTAATTAATTAGTAATTAACGATTGAAAACTTTTAATCGATATATCTCGAAAACTAAAAGACTTTTTATATAAACAATGACTGGCGATATTGTTGGTCTCGACGAGCTCTACAAAAAACCCTGTCACGGCGAACCCATATCTATTACCGTTAATGAGTTATTAATTAGCGAAATCTCATTAGCGCTGTATCTCGAAAACGGCGGCAGCTACGAAAAAATTTTCTCTGGCAAAGTTGTAGAGAATGGAATTTCGAGTATAAAAGTCTTCTGCGGCAAGTCCGTACGACCAACCCTTAATGAGATATTCGTTAATTACTAATTAATATATGGCCCGCCCCGATATCTCGAGAATGGCTGCAGCTACGAAGATGGGACCGACGCCATTTTGTAGACAGTATACGAGTTGCTACTGAAGAGTGTCGTTAGTTTTGGGCTGCGACCCTGTCCTTGACCTCCAGGGGTCAATGTTCTAGAATTTTCGGTTTCGGAGGCATTTTAACCTATAAGGAGTGCAGCTATCGAAAAACGTAACACAGCAAAAATGTTCGCAATGGTCGACTTAGTGGGGGTAGGTAAAATAAAAAATGCAAAAAGTGTAAGCGTTAATTAGTTATGTATTAATTAATAATTAATTATTGCCCCACCCCAATATCTCGAGAACGGCTCTAGCTACGGACATGGGACCAACGCCGTTTTGTAGGCAGTGTAATGAGTTGCTACTGAAGAGTGCCGTTAGTTTTCGGCTGCGACCCTGTGCTTGACCTCTAGAGGTCAATGTTCTAGAATTTAGCGTTTCGGTGACCTTTTGACCTATAAGGAGTACAGCTATCAAAAAACGTAACGCAGCAAAAATGTTCGCAATGGTTGACTTAGTGGGGGTAGATGAAATAAAAAATGGAAAAAGTTTAAATGTTAAGGGTCAAAAG